>MU389449.1:0-104440 GCA_022578775.1 Xylaria venustula
TGGTTCTTAATTTTTTTTTTTTTTTTTTTTTTTTTTTTGTCTTCAATAATTTTTGGTGCTTTTTTTATTAAATCCGTTGGTTTTTTTTTTTTTTTTTTTTTTTTTTTTTTTTGCTGTTTATGGTCCGTTGTTAATATGGCAGGTCAAATTTTGAAATCAGCTTATTTTATTTTTATAAAGCATCGTCGGGCTATTTTTTTCGCGATTAAAGTTTTTGGCTACGAAGTTATGCTTTGTTTTCGGTGTTTTAACAAAAGCTTTTTTTGCAAAATGTTAAATAATATTAATTGTTGCAAAAATTATAATAACGCTAATTTTTTTTTATGCGATAGAAATTATATTTTTATAGATTTGTTATATAATATTATTTTTAAATATTAGCGTTTACAAACGCGCAAACAAAAAGTTTTTAACGAGTTTTAAAAAATAAATCGCCGAGCTTAAAAGCTTTTAGCTTGTTTTATTTGTTTTAATTGTTAAGTTGAGTTTTTTCGTAAAAAAAGTATAAAGATGGCTTAGCGTAGCTTTTAAAACATAAACAAATTAAAAGCGCAAAAACGTTTGAAAAAAAAGCAGCGCAAGTTAAAAAAAAAATAAGCCTAGCTAGTTGCTTTTATTAACTTTTCCAATATTAACTAAAATATTTTTAACTTTTTTTTTTTAGTTAACTCTGCTTTTTTAGCGATAGCTAGTCGAAATGTTAACGGTAAAATTAATTAATTATTTTTATCGCGTTTTTTAAGTTTTTTTTAAGTTTTTATGTAGTTTTTTTATATAAGTACTTTTTCTATTTAACTAAATATTTATAAGTTTTTCCGTTTTGATATAAATTTAGTATTTTTTTAATATTGTATATATTTTTATTTAGTTTAACTTTTAGTTTTATTTAAAATTTAGCGTTTTTAAGTGCTAATTTTAACAAAAAAATATAAAATGTTAATTATATTTTAGTTTTTTTAGGTAATTTAAATCGATAATTTGTTTTTAAAATAGCTTTTTTTATTTTAAAAAGTTTGATTTATTTAAAGTTAAATTTATTGCTTGGTCGTTTAGTTTTAATATTGCGCTTTAAAAAATATATTTTATTTTTTTTTTTTAAAGTTAGCTTTAATAACTTATATTTGTTATAATACGTTTTTATGCGGTTTTATAAAAATATTAGCTTGTTTTGTAGTTTTTGTTATAAGCCGATAATTTTTTTTGCTTATGTTTTTGCGTTAGGTGCAAAAATCCTTTAAATTGCCGTCTTGAATTTTTTCAGGTTAAATTTATAGTTTATTTTAAATAGTAACATTTTTATTAACTTATTGTTAAAATTATTATATATATATTTTGCTTTTAGCAATAGTTTAACCTAGTTGTTTTGCTATTTATTAAAATAGCAGCAAAAATACTGCTTTAAAGTTTAATTTAATCGTTTTATTTGTTTATTTGTTTATAAGTGGTAAGCCGTAAATATGCAGTGTTTAACCTTTAATGCTTTTATTAATAATTAATAAAACTTAAAAGCTATAGTTATTTTTTTATTTATAATCATTTTTTTTAAAATTTTATGTTTATTAAAAATATGTTAGGTTATTATATAGGCCAAATTTTTTGCCGTACTTAATTTCAGGTATAATATAAAATATTTATACTTTGTGAATTTTTTTATAACGATTAATATTAAGTTATACGATATTTTTGTTATTGGTTTTTTTAATTTAAGTAGCTTAACGATAAAATTAAACGCAATAAATTTTTAAGCTTTGTTAAATATTTTTTTAAGTTGCAATAACCCATATAGTTTATGTTATAATGCTTTGCTTTTTTTATATAAGTTATATTTAGTTAATACTTTTTTAATCGTATTTTTTATTTTTTTTTAGTAAAATGCTTGGTTTTTGATTTTTTAGGTAATTTTAAACATTTTTTGATGTTTTGCGAGTAGGTGTTTGTAAGCTAATTTAATAAGCTTTTTTTTTAATTTCGGCAGTATTTATACTTTATTTTTATAATATAGCAAGCTCGTAGTGTTGTTATATTTTAGTTTTTTTATATTAAATTAATTAATGTTGTTATAGTAATATTTAGCCGTAATAATTGCTAATATTTTTTGTTTAAATAATTTATAGTTTATTTATGTTATAGCTGATATCGTTAATTTTTATTTTGTTTTTTTAAAAAATGTTTGATTTTTTTTTTTTTTTTTAATGATTGCTTTGTTGGCTTAAAATGTTCGCTTTAACATTTTTTTTTTTTTTGATATAAACGATAATAAAGTTAAATTAAGAAAAAAATTTTGCTTATTTAATTTGTTATTTGTTTAATATTTTTGACGTTATAAATGTTGCAAAGTTTTTGTGATCGAAATATATTATTACTGGCTTTTTTGGTCCGTACAAGTAGTATTCTCATTTTTTAAATGCTTAAATAATAGCTATAAGCTTTTTGTTTGGCAGCGTGTATTATGCTGCTAGTCCCAAAAATTTTTTTAAAAAAAAAAGCTACCGGATGTAATTTTTTATTATTGTTTTGTTAATTTAGTTGTTTGTTTATTGCTATTTCGCAAGCATTAACTTTTATTTTAAATTTTTTGTTGAAGTTAAGTAATTTTAAAACTAAATCGCTTACGATTAAAAATTTAACTTTGTTAAAAAATTTTTGTTTTTTGTTTTTTTACTTAAAAGTTAAATTTTTTTTTATTAAGTCCGTAAAAAGTTTTGCGTGTTTACTAAAACTTTTAATAAGTTTTTAAATATAATTTATAAATTTTATAAATACTTTTATATTATTTGTTGATTTAAATACAGGCTAATTTTTTACTGCTAAAATTTTAAATTTTTAAATTTGTATTTTTTCTAAAATTATTGTAAATTTAAGAAAATTAATTTTTTGCGTATAAAATTTGTTTTTTTTAAGGTTTATTTTAAACTTTGCGTTTTGTAATGCTTTAAGTATTTTTTTTACGTGTTTTCGGTATTTTTTAAGTGTTTTTAAGTATATTAATATATTGTTTAAATATATTATTATAAATACGTTAATAAACTTTTGTACTGCGTTTGTAATTTATGCTTAAAATATTGCTAGTGTGTTAATAAGCTTAAATAGCATTATTAAGTACTCGAACAACTTTTTAAGCGTTTTAAATGCTGTTTTTTATTTGTTATTTAGCGCTATTTTTGTTTGGTAATACGCGTTAAGTAGGTTAAATGCTATAAATTACTTTGCTTGCGTTAATTTATTTTTTATGTTGTTAATTTTAGGTAGCGGTTTTACAAATTTAATCGTTTTGTTATTTATGTTTTTATAATTTATATAGAGTTTTTATTGTTGCTTGCTGTTTTTTTTTAGTTTTTTTGGTATTTATAGCACCGGTAATCGTGCTAATAACGTTAAATGCCGTATAAATTTTTTTGCTAGATTTTTTTTAATATATTTATTAAGCTTTTATAGCTGTTTTTAATTTATATAATGTAATAAAATTTTTTTTAACACTGCTTTTTTTTAAGTGGAATTTAATAGTTTTAAACTTTGTGCTTTAGTAAATAATCGTATGTTTTATTAAATATGTTGCCGTAATTTTTATATTTCAATAATATTTTGCTATTAAGTATCGGCTTAAAATTTTTGATTATAATGCACATTTATATATATTGCCTTATAAAATTACTTAATGTTTGCATTAAAAGTTTTTTAGAAGTTAATTTTTTTTTTGGCGTATTTTACTAAAGTTGGCCGGTTTTTTAATTTATTTTAAAATTGCTTTTTTATAACCAAAATATTTTTAAAATAATATCGTACTTAAATGTTTTTATAATATTAAGCGTAAGTTTTTTTTCGTGTTTTAAAATGTTAAAAAAAAGTGCTGCAGTTTTTTTTAAAACTATTTTGTTGTTATACGCAATTAGATTTTTATTAACGGTTATAAGTAAGTAAAGGTTGTTTTTAAGCTTTGTTAATATATTTAACTGCTTAATAATTTGTAAAAAAATAAAGCTTGCTTGAGCTTTTGTATTTATAAGCGTTTATAGTTTATTTTTTTGATATATTAAATCGATTTTGATATGTTTGCTTTTGTTAGCTGTTGTAGCATAAAGCATTTTTGGCTTTTAAGTTAGTTGTCGATCTATTATAACTGCTTTTGGTTGTTTTTTAATTTTTCGACCGTTTTTGTTTGTATTGGTATTTTGTTTATTTGTTGTTAAGCTTTAGTTGTTTTAATTAATACCGAAAGTTATATAATCGTAATTTTGTTGTTATAATATTTTAGTGTTGTTTGTATTATTGACTCGAGATTTGTTTTAATAGTTTGTTTTTTTTTAAACGTAAGTTAGTTTTGCTTGATTTGTTCCGTGCGTTTTTTAAGTTTTCGTAACTTTGTAGCTTTTGCTTGGGCATATATTTTGTATGCATTGTTATAACACTGTTTTTAGTTTGTAATTTGTAGTATATATTTTGTTAGCTATTATAAATTTATTTTAAATGTTGCAAACCTATTAAAGTTTTAATAAATAATTATTATTTTTTTTATGTCGCTTTTATAATAAAGTTGCTATAATGCGTTATTATTTATTTGCTTTAAAAATTATATATATTTAAGTTTTTTTTAAATGTATATTAAATATCGATAGGTTATATAATTTATTTAAAAGACATTTTTGTAATGTTTGTTTTTTAGTTGTAATTTTTTTGGCTTTTTATGCTGCATTATTTTATTGTAGTAATATTTTTTGGCGATTAGTCGTATTGCTTTACTAAAATTTTTATTAATATTTGTTCTAGCTTTTACGATAAAAGTATTGTTATATATCTATATATTTTTTAAAAATGTTTATATTTTGTAGTTCGGCATAGCTTTAAAAATATTTATATTTGCGTTTTTTGCTTGTTATATTTAGCGCTTGCGTTTTATCGATTTTTTACGTTAAATATATTTTTGCTGTATAAACTTTGCTACAGTGTTTTTTATTTATTTTTATTTGGTTTAATAGTTATATTGTCGATATGTGCAGTTTTGTTTTTTTAAATATTTATCGCTTTTAAGCTAGTTTGGTTTTTTAACCAGATTTTTATTTTGTAAAATTGCAGGTGTTTCGTTAATTTTTATAACATTTTTAACCAATTTTGGTTTTTTATAGCTGTTATTATTTTTTATATTTATTTATTTTGCGTAGCTGTTGTGTTTATTATAGTCGATTATGTTGCAAGTGCACTTGTTTTGTTTTGCTTGTTTTAATTGCTTCGTTAACGGATGTGCTAAATACACTTGTTTTTTTTTTTGCACGCGTTGCAACTTAATATACTTTCGATATATCGTTATTAACTTAGGCTTTATTAATTGCTGATTTGTAATATTGCAACTATTATTGCAAAAGCTTGCTTGGGCTTTTTAAACTTTTGTTGTTTTTTAAGCTTTTTATAATTTTTAGCGTAATATTTTTTTTAATTGCAATTATAACATTTGATTTTACTTAGGTTTTGCTTTTTGATAACTATATTAAGCTTTATAAATTTTAGGTGGGTTTTTATTGCTGTCGATTTTTAAGCTTTTTTTTTTTTTACGTTTGGTATTTAGTTGTTTTAATTTTGTCGAGATTTTTAAAGTCGTCGCTTATATAAACAATTGTTAATTTTAATTGCTTTTGCAATAAATCTTTTTAAATTGCTTTTTTTTTTATCTCGATATAACTTGTTTTAAACTTTAATTTTAAGTCCGTTAAAAAAAATCGTTATTATTGCGTTATTGTTAGTTTATTTAGTTTTTATATGCTGCTTGCGAAATTTTGTTGCATATTTATATGCTGCTTTAGTTTGAGTTAAAGCTATTAGCTTTTGTTTAGCTTGTTTGACTTTTTCTGGGTTTTTATATATATTAGTTATAGCTTTTTTAAACTTTTTATATTTGTCGAAAATATTGTTAGTTATAAACTGTCGATTACTTTTTTTAGCGTTTTTTAAGTAGTTATTTATAATAAGTTGGAACTATTTTAACGCGTTATTTATAAGGTACTTTGCGACTATTATTATTTTTTTTGCGTTTGTGATAAAGCTTAATTTATAATATTGCAAATACACTTTAACCTAAGTTAAAAATTTTTTTAACTAATTTTGCGAACTATCGAACTTTTTTAGCTTAATTAGCTTAAAAAACTTAGGTTTAAGGTTATTAATTAGTTGGTTTTTAAATTATTTGTTTTAATGCTTTAGTTATTAAATTTTTTCGTGCAGTTAGTTAAGTAAATGTTATACTATCGCAGGTGTTAAGTCTAGTTGTTTCGTTAAAGCTATGGTAATTTTTTTAGTTGTTTTAAATATTAATTAAATAACAATTTAAAATATAACAAACTTTAAGTTTGTATAAACGTGGTATAATCAGAGCTTTTCGTATAAAATCGTGTTAAATAATAACTAAAAAAATTATCGTAACGTTAATAAAAATTATACTAAAGTCGTTAAAAATACTTTTATATAATTATTACAAAAAATTGCTATATGCTTAAATTAAATTGTAAAATAAAAACTAACTAAATATATAGAAAAATTTATTATTATTATATAAACCGTTTTTTTTTTACCTAAATGTTTGTTGTTTTATCTGCTTTATAAAGCAGTAAAAGCATTTTGCTTTTATTTTTTTACAGAGCACTTTGCTTTGTATGCTTTACAGATTTTTTAGAGCACCCTGCTTTGTAACCTTTATAAAGCTGCGCATTACGTAACCATATTTATGCCCGTGGCTTTTTTTTTTAGTTTGCCCCGTGCCTTTTATTGGGTTTTCTCTGGTCACTTTGGTTTTTTAACAGGCCGCCCGCTCGTTGGTTTGTAACATATACCCGGTAATTAATTTTTTAGTTTGCGTACAGCCGGCTTAATTAGCATTAGTTTAATTTACTAAGTTTTGCAGATTTTTTTCGTAGCATAGCTTTAAGTTTATAGTTTTATAAAAATATTATAGCATTTTTTTAGCGGCTTTAATATAAGCTAGCGTAAGATTTTTTATATATTTGCTTAGGTAAAATATTGCGTAAGCTATATTTAGTTTGGTGTTTAGTATTGCATATATTAAACAGCTAATAACTTTAGTATATTACTGTAAATTTTTTTTTAAAGCTACATAGTTATTTAACGGTTTTAAAATCTTGTTTATATTTATAAAAGTTATAATGCTATATATTTTTTATTAACTAAAATTTTTGATAATTTTTTTAGGTATGCTTTTTAACTAAAAAAAATATGGTTGTTTGCTCGGTTACAAATAATAGCTATTTTTAAATAAAAAAAGCAAAAGCTTAAGTTTTACATTTTAAACTTTTTAAACAATGCTTTTTTAATTTCGCTAATATTTTTTGTTAAAAGTTTTGCAATAAATAAATTATTTATATAAACGGCTATATATATATATTTTTTAGCAAAATTTTAATGTTTAAGTTTAATAGCTTAAAGTTTAGCGTGTATAAAAAATTTGCTAATGTTTAATACTATATTTTAAGTGCTTGTTTAAATTTATATAAAGTTTTATTTAGTTTGTAAATTTTATTAGTGCTATTATTAAATTTAAGTAGTTATTATATATATATATATATTTTTATATTTTTGTATAAAAAAACAGTTTTAACGTTTATTTGTTTAATTTTAAGGTTTAATGCTGCAGCAATAGTAAATATAGCTTTGTAGCTTATAAGTTTAACTATTAACGCAAATGTTTTATTATAGTTTTTTTTAAAAATTTGTTTAAATTTTTTAATTATTTAGCGCGCTTTATACTTTATAATTTTTTTGTTAAAGCTTTTTTTAATTTTGTATACTTATTTGCCGGTTATTAAATTTTGCTAATAAATAATTTACAAAAAGTTTAAATACGGTTGTTAATTAAAAACTAATGTTTAAAGCTTATAGCTTTATATTATTTATGCTATTTAGCGTTATTTTTTGCTTGCTTATAATTTTTAGGCTTAATTTTAGCTATTAGCAAGCTAAAAAATAGCGCTGCAATTATTATTTTAAACGCAGGTTTTAAAGCTTTTAAT
Source organism: Xylaria venustula (assembly GCA_022578775.1). Lineage (NCBI taxonomy): Eukaryota > Fungi > Ascomycota > Sordariomycetes > Xylariales > Xylariaceae > Xylaria > Xylaria venustula. Next base: position 8,010 of record MU389449.1, read on the forward strand.
TTATAGCAAAATTAATTAAAAGCTTATATTTAAAAACATAAGTTATAATAGCTTTTTAATATATTTTGTATAAAGCTTTTTAAGCTAATATATAATTTTAATAAACGCAATAATATTAATAAATATTGGTTTTTTTTTGGTATAAATGGCTCGGAAATATTTAGTAAATATTTTACATAAGCATTAAATATATATAAGCTTAAAAGTTTTGCTAAAAATAAGCTTTAAAATATGCTTTTTTATAAAGTAGGTTTTTTTTTACTTTTTTTTGCTATTTTTTTCCGTTTTTGTTTGCTAAATAATAATAATAATTTTAGGCGTTTTTTTAATAGCTTTTTTGCCTTTTTTATAATAATATATAAATGTTTTTTCATAAATATAATATTATTAGCATTAATAATAATATAATTATTAAGTTTATAAACCATATAGTTATAAGTTTTATCGCTTTTATAACTAATTATAATATAAAAAATAATTTTATTTTTTAATATATTTAATTTGTTTTATAGCATATATTTGCTACGTTTGCTAAAAATTACTATATTGCTAATGTTAGGCTTTTTCCCGTACTAGTTTTTATAAAATATTAAGCCCGTTTTTTTAAACCGTTTTTTGTTTTTAATATAAGCTATTGTTTAAATAAAAATAAGCTAATATTTTAGCGGTATTTTTTTTTTTAGCTGTACTAAAAAATAATTGCATTAAGTTTTTTAATGTACAAATAGTTTTTTTAATTTTGCTGTTTTATTAATGCTAATTTATAGCTGTATATTAAATTATAATGCCTTTTTAACTGCAATAATAAACGAAATTTTTGTTTATATAAGCTAAATTTATTAAGTGTGATAAAGCAACAGTGTTTTTTAGGTTTCTTTTATTTTTGCAAAAATAGTTTAAATTTTAAAAATTAAAACAATAAAGTTTAAAGTGATATTATTTATACTTGTTCGCTAAAGCTGCAAGCAATAGCTATTTATTTATTTAAGCTATTATATTTTTTTAATATATCGTAAAGCATGCTAGCTTTATTAAAATGTATTAATTTTAATAGGTATATTTTTTTAAGCAATTTTTTTTTGTATAGTTTAGCTTGCATTTTTTTGTTAATATAAGTTTTACATAAACAGTACTCGGTTTATAAATTAAAGCCTTTAATTATTATTATTAAATTTTATATTTTTTTGTTATTTATATATTTAAGTTATTTATGCCACACTTTTAAAATAAAGTTAACAAAATAAAAACGAAAAATAAAATTTAGTGCGGCTATTTAAAAGGTTTTATTTGGTTATTTAACTATATATAGTTTGCCAAACTTTTTTGCAGTAAAAAAAATGTTTTTTTTATAGCTGCCTAAGCTTTGTTTTACTAAAAAAAAAATTTAGCGCTTTTTTTTAGCAAATTATAAAATAAACACTAAGTTTGCTTTAGTTTATAAACAGTAAATAGCATTTTTAATAATAATTGTTTTAATTTTTCCGTTTATAATAACGGAAAATATAGCAATGCTTATTTATTTTAAAGTAATAATTGCGCCTTTAATATTATAAACAAGTGGTTTTTAATAGGTTTTAAGTTTAGTAAATAAAAATTTATTACTAAAATTAATTTAGCTGCAACTACTATTTAAAATTATACAGCTTGCTATAACGGATTTATTATATAACAATATAATAAACTTGCCGGGGGTTTTTAATTTGCAAATAATAGTATGAAAATTAGCAGGTGTTCGTTAAAAAAGTTTATCGTACTTTTATTACTGTGCAACAAAAAATATTATTAAATATCGAAATAATAAATATATTAATACTTAGGGATTTTAAGTTAATAATTAAAAAGCAAAAACTAAACGAGTGACTAAATATAAAAAAATGTACAACTATATAAACATAAAAAATATAGTAATTATATAAATTACCGTAAGCTAATAAGCTTAAATTACCGTAAACTTAGTGAGCTTAAATTATTGTAAGCTTGGTAAATTTAAATTACGTAACAAAAAAAAATAAATAGAAAAAATAAATGCGGGGAACAAATTAAGCTGTTATTTTTTTAAGCTATTTTTGTATTAATATATATTTTATAATATTATTTTGTTTTTTTAAAATTGTTGTTTTAACAATTTTTTTTTTCGCAAATAATTTTTTTTTTTTACTAGTTTTTAAAATATCCGGTCGCATTAAAAAAGCTAACCGCTCGTTAAAAATAAAGCAACAATTTGTTTTTACCTTTTTAATAAACAAAATTAGCTATAAAATTATATTTTATTTTTGCTGCTTTAATTAGTTATTAAAATGTAAAATAATAAATAAAATTATATGTTGTAAAAAATGTGTTTAAATAAGCTATATTTGCGATAATTTTAGCATTTTTTTTTATTTTCGCTAATAATATTGCTTTTAAGCATTATTGCTTTAAACGAAAAAAAAAAAAAGCAAAAAAAAAGTTAATATAGTTAAAAAAAAATTTAAATTTCGTTTTAGCGCAAATAAAAAAAAATTTAAATATAGTTTTAAATTGCTTAAATCGTTTTTATTAATAAAAACGGGTTTTAAAAAAAAAAGCTATAAAAATAATTTAACGTAGTTTAGCATCTTTAAATAAGCTAAATAAAATTAAGCGTATTAAAGTAAAACAAAAGTTTTTAAATAAAAAAAAAAAAAAAAAAAAAAAGCGCAAATAGCATAAGCTGCTTTAGCTAATTTTAATTAAAATTTTTTAAATATTTTTTTTAAAATTAACTTTTTTTTCCGAGCTTTAGTTAATTAAAATATTGTCGGTAAAAATAATTTATAGCTATTGCGGTATTTTTTAAATATTTTATAAGCTTTTATATATTGTTTATATATAAATATTTTTTTTATTTCATTAAATATTTAAATTTGTTGCCGTTTTAACAAAAATTTAGTATTTTTTCGATTTTATAAATATTTTAGTCCGTTTTAACTTTAATTTATTTTTTAAAAAGTATATTATTTAGCGCTAATTTAAATAAAAAAATATAAAAAACTAAATAAATTTGCATTATTTTTAATAATAATAATTTATAGTTAATTAATAAAATAACTTTTATAATTTTAAAAAAACTAAGTTTTTTAAAATTTTATTTATTGCTTAATTGTTTTATTTTAATTTATAATATTTTTAATATAATATTTTATTTTTATTATAATAAATAAACTTTATTTTTTTTTGTTAAAACTAGTTTTTTAGTTTTTTTTTTATTATAATATTTTGCTATTTATTGCTATAAAAATTAAAGTTAAAATTGCAATTTTATTTAAATTGTTTTAATTTTAATTGCAATTATTTTAGCTTTAAAAGCTATAGCTAAAATAACCAGTATTTTTATAAATAACTTTTTTAATTTTTTAATTTTTGCTTATTTATTATATACTGCTTTATACAAAAATATATTTATTTTTTTATTAATAAATATATTATATGCAATTTATGCTGTAAATAAAAGTTTTATTTAATTGTTTTGCTAATAATTAATATAGCTTTAAAAATATTGTTTAAATATTTAATTTAGTTTTTTTATTTGTTTATTTATTTAAAAATAATATGCAATTAAAAATTTAAGTTTTATTTTTATTTATTTAAAAAAGCTATTTTTAAACTTTAATATAAATAATTTATTTTAGTTAAAAATAATTTTGTTTAATATTTTATATTTATTAAAATATTGTTAAATAACAATATATATAAATTATTTTACAATTATATTTGTTTTAAAAAATAAAAAATATATATATTTTATAAATTAGTTTATAATAATTTATATTATATTATACTATATTTTTGTTACTAAATTTATTAATAAAAATAATTTAGTAATAAAATTTTAAGTAATAATATATTATATTTAATTAAATATTTATATTAATTAAAATAGTTTATATAGTTTATATTGTGCAAATTTAGCTTTAGCGCAAATATTACATTTTTTAATAATATTTTTAACAGTTTTTTTTAATTTTAAAAAATTTTATTTTTTTTATAATTTTTATATCGTTTTGGCTATTTTTTAATATTTGTGCAAAAAATGCTTATAAAATTTTTTAATAAAATTACGGCATAACTTTATTAATAAATAAATTTTTTATAATAAATTAAATTATTATAATTATATTTTTTTAAATTTTATATTTTAATTTATTTTTGCTAATTATATTATTATTAAATTTATTTAAATTGTTTTGCTAATAAATTTTTAAAAATTATATTAAATTTTAAACTTTTATTTTTTTGTAAATATAATATTTAAATATTTTATTTAAATATTTTAAATTTTTTTATTTTACGTTTGCTAAAAATGTTTGCTTAAACATTTTTTTTTTTTAATATAGCATATTTTAAAATTAAATTAAAACAAAAAAATTATTTAATTTTTATATTGTTTATTAATTTTTTAAATTATTATAAATTAAATTAAATTATTATAATTTAAATAAATTTTAATAAGTTTTATTATTTTTGTAAAAAAAAGTTTTTATTTTTTAAATGCTATAATAATTGCTAAATTTTTTTTGTTATAAATTAAATATTATAATGCTGCATTTTTTAATGTTTTTAAATAATAAGCTACTAAGTGTTATTTTCCGTTTTTTTTTAATTGTTTAAATATTTTAGCAATTATTTTATTTAATGCATTTTTTTTTAGTTTTTTTTTTTTAAATAGGTTAAATAATTTAACTATTAAATTAAATATTACCTAAAATTTTAACTGCTTAAACGTTTTTTTAGCTTTTTTTAATATAAAAAACGTTTTTTTTTATATTTTTTTATTATATATTTAGTAAATTTTTAAACTAGTTTACTAAAATTTTTAATTAATAATTAACTATAATTTAAAAATTTTAATGCTTATTATATATTTATAACTATAGCTAAGTTAAAAAATTTTTAGTTATATATTGTTTTAATTTTATATTGTTATATTTAAATTTGTTTTAAAACAATTATATATTTTAAAAAATTAATTTTTTATATATATTATTTGTATTTTTTAGTATTTAATCGTAATTTCGCGTTTTAAAGTATTTTTAATACCAATTTTATATATTTTTTATATTTTTTTAAAAAATTAAAATAAATTAAAATATTGTTTAAATATATAAATATAAATTTGTCGATAAATTTTTTAAATATTATTATTATTATTTGTTAAAAACTGGCTAATATATTTTGTAATTTTTTTAGCATAACAAAATATTTATAAAATTTATAAATTATTTGTATTGTTATTTTTAATTTTTTTTTTGCTATATAAATCGTATAATATTTATTTAGTATATTTATTATAATATATTATTTTGCTTTATTAATATTTTTTTTATTATTAATATTAATATAAAAAAATATTTATTTAATATAATAGCGTTATTTAATAATTAATAATTTGCTATTATTTAAAACTTTAAACTTTTGTTTTTATTTAATTAAAGTTTTTTATTTTTAATTTTTAATATTATTATTACTAAATATTTGGCTGGTAATATTAATTTTTAAATAAATTTTTTTGTTAAATTTTTGTTAAAATATTTTTGTAATATTTTAACTTTTTGTAAATTTATATAATAAATTTTATAAAAAATAAATTTTCGTTTTTTTTAATAAATATTTTATAGTTTTAAAAATTATATTTTAGTAAATTTTTTTTTTTTTAAAATAAATTTTTAAATTTTATATATTTTTTTGGATTTTATTTATAATATATTTTATTGTTTTTTTTATTGTTTTTATTTATTTTATTTTTTTTTATATAATTTTTTTAAATTTTTATTAAATAATTAAATTGTTAAATTTTAACTATAACATTTTTAAAATAATATTATAATTTAAAATGTTAGCAATATTTAATATAATTTGTTTTTTATATTTTTATATAAATATAATAAAAAATTTAGTTTTTTTTAAATATTTAATTATTATTGTAATTAAAACTGCTTTTATTAAACGTAATAATTTTATAAAACTTTGTTTTATATTTTTAAAAAATTTAATTTTGTTTTGTAATTTTAAAAAATATAATATTAATGTGTGCTTTAAAATTAATTAATATATTATATCGTTTTTTATTAATTTTAATCGAAATTTTTAATTAGTTTTTTTTTTATATTAAATTTTTTATAAAATTTTAATTTTTATAATTATTTATTGTTTTTTTAACAAAAATTAAATTTTTTTTTTAATTTTTGTTTTTTAAGTTTAATAAATTTTTAAACTTTTGCTTTTTTAACTGTATATTTTTTATAATAATTATTTATATATTAATATTATTATTTTTTTAATTAAGCATAATATATTTTAAAATTTTTGTATTAACGGTTTTAAATTGTTTATAAGCAGTTTTTCGTTTTTATTTTTGTTTTTTAAATTTTTTATAAATAATATTTTTTATAATTTTGCATTTTTTTTATAAATTTTATAATAAGTTTTTATATAGCATAAATATTTATAAATAATTGCGTTTTAATTTATTTAGGTATAAAAATATTTTTTATATATTTATAAATTATTTTTTAAATTTTTTAAAACATTATAAATATAATAATACGGCTTATATTTATTGATTTTTTATTTATGCTTTAGTAAAAATATAAACGTTTATTTATATAGTTTATAAATAATTACTATATAATATATATATTTTAGCGCTATAACTTTTTTATTTTAATTAGTGTTTATATATATTAAATATATTTTTAGCAATATTTTATAAAAAGGTTTTTTATTATAATTATATAAATTTTTTTTTTCGGTATTTTTTTTAAATTTATTTGCTAGGTTAAATTTAGCGTTATTTTTTGTTTATTAATGCTATGAATAATTATATTTTTTATAAAATAATTAATATAAAAGTTTATAAATAGCTTTGTTTTAGCATAATGCAAAATAGCTTTTTTTAAATATAATTTATAATTTTTATTTTTGTAACAAATATATTTTTGCTTAATTTATTTTAATAATTAACGTATTTTTAAATAAAATTTGCATGTTTTATTTTTTAAACTGTTATAAATAAAATATTTATTTTATTTTAGTATAAAATTATTGTTTTAATAAATAACTATAATATTATATTTAACTTTTAAAAAAGTTTTTTTTTTTTTTTTTGCTTTTTAATTGTTTATTATTATTTTAAACTGTTATAATTTTTGCTTTTTTTTTAAGCTAAAAAACTTTTTTTTTTTAATATTTTTTTAACCGTTTAATTTTTTATTAAATCGGTAATTTTTTTTAAAATGTTTGTTTTTGCTATAGTTAAAATATTTAACTTATAATATATTTTTAAAAAATCGCTGTTAAATTACGCTTACTTTTTGTGTTTTTTGCTTTTTATTGTTTTAAAAAATTTTAATTTTTTTAAAAATTTTTTTTTTTTTTAAAATATTAATTAAAATTTTTTTTATTAATTATAATTGCTATATTAATATATTTTTTAAATTTATTTAGTTTATTTATTTTAAATAATTTATTTTATATTTATATTTTAAGTTTTTTATAAAATAAATAAAATAAAGCTAATTTTAATAATTTTAAAATTGCTGCTAATCGTTTAAATTTTATAGCATATTTTAATGCTTATATTTTTTGCTTAAGCTAATATAACTATTTTTTAATATATTTTGTTTTTTTAATATTTTTAAATAATATTTTTATATGTTTTTTAAATTTGTTATAATTTGCGAAATTTTTTTTTGTTTTTTTTAAAAAAAAATTTTATTATTAGCTTTTAAAAACTTTTTCAAAATTAGCTTAAATTATTTAAATATTTTTTTTGCTAAAAATTGCAATATAGCTATTATTTTTTAATTATTTTTTATAATTAAAAATAAATATTATTTTAAGTAAAATTATATATAAATTAAAAAGATATTTATATTAATAAATTTATTATACGGTTTAAAAGTTATAAACTTAAATTTTTTATATTAAATAATTTTAATAGTATTGCTAATTTTAATAATAATAAAAATAATAAAAATAATATATTATTATTTTTTTAAGTTATTTATATAGCTTTTTTTAATATTAATATATTTGTTATAATTAATTTAAATGTTTAAAATGCGGGTAAATAAACTACTAGTTTTAAAGTTAATAATATAATTATTATAATTTAAATAATTAATTTTTATATAGCTTAGCTAGCTTGTAATATTGTTAAAATTTTTTGTGTTATTAATAAAGTTATTTTTTAATTTGCTAATAATATAATTAATATTTTTAAAGTCGCTTGTAAAAAAAACAGCAGTAAAACAGGTATAATAATTTTAAATGCTAAAAAAAAAAAACAAATATTATACGCTTTAAAATTAATAGTGCTAATATAAATAGTTTAAATATTGCTGTTTATTTTTTTGTTTATAAAATTATTTAAAATTTTTTAAATTTTATTTTTGCTGCTTAAATTTATTTTATTGCTGCTTTTAATTTATATTATAATTATGTTTTTAATTATTTTTTTAAGCTTAACTTTGTGTTTTTAAGCTTATAATTTAATTAATTAATTTATTTTTATTTTTTAAAAAAATTTAAAGTTTTTAGTTTATTTTTATTTGCTTTTAAATATTAATAAAATATATTTTTTTTAGTGTTTTTTTTTAGTTTTGTTTTTTAATACCGGTATTTATAGCAATATTAATTTTTACTAATAAAAAAGCTATTAAAATATAATAAATTTGTTAAAAAGTTTTTAATTTGCAGGTAATAATATAAAAATTAGCAGGTATTTATTAAAAAGATTTATCGTATTTTTATTACTGTGCAACAAAACATATTATTAAATATTAAAGTAATAAATTTATTAATGCTTAGCGATTTTAAATTAATAGCTAAAAAGTAAAAATAATAAGTGATTAAATATAAAAAATGCATAACTATATAAATATAAAAAATGTAATAATCGCTTAAATTACCGCAAATTTAATAAGCTATAAATTATTATAAGCTTAGTAAACTATAAATTATTGTAAGTTTGGTAAACTATAAATTACTGCAAGCTTAATAAGCTATAAATTATTGCAGGCCTAGTAAGCTATAAATTATTGCAGGCCTGATGAGCCAGGTGAGTAGTTACGTGACAAAAAAAAAACACGGGTGCGCAAAAAAAAACAAGTGCGAGGAAAAAAAGAAAATATTAAGCCGCTACTTAGTCCACCTTTATATTAACATATATTTATAACACTTAGCTATTAATATTTTAAAATAAAATAATTTATGCTAAATATATATATTAAAAAGCTTTATTTAAATTAATAACAAGTTTAAAAATATTTCTTTTTTTTTATTTTTAGTATTTTTTAATTAAACTTTAAAAATTTTATAAAGCTATTTATTTAATTATTTAATAAAATTTTTAATAAGTTTTTTAGCAATATTTATTATAAATTATTTATATTTATATTTATATTTAAACTTAAACATTTTTTAAGCTACGGCATTAAACTTTTTAAAATTATTATATTATTAATTAATAGTTTAAATAACGCGCATATAAATAAATTTATAATTTAAATATATAATTTTTTATATTTACTTAAAAAGCTTGGCAACTTTAGCTTGGTAAAAATTATAATATTTTAAAAAAGCATTAAACTTTTATTTAGCGGCTTAAAAAAACGCCCGGGCTGATACGATAAAATTAATAACCGTAGTTTTATTAAATTTAATATTTAAATTTGCTGGGAAATAATTTTTAAGGGTTAACGCTTTCGGCTTTATAAGCTATAAAGCTTAATTTTTAAAAGCGATATATTTTTATAAGCTTTAGCTCCGGGCCGCAGCGGCAAAATTTTTTTTTATAAAAAAAGATTCTTTGAAAATTTAAAAATAATAGCAATTTAATTTAATATTATACCAATTTTATTATTTTAATGCTTTTAAATCGCTTTAAATAAAATATAAAAAATAATAAAACTTTTAATTGTTAAATTTTTAGTAGTAATGTAATTTTATTGCTATATTATGTTTAGTTTTTTTTGTTTTATTTTAAGGCATTTTTTTTAGTTATAGCTTTTTTAGGTGTAAATATATATGCCACACTAGCGTAGCTACACTTTATATGCCACTTTGCTTAAATAACGTGGTAATTTTTTTATTTAAGCTTTACAAGCTTTTTTTAGGTCGCTTATAAAAACCATTAAATTTAACAATAAAAAAACAATTATTTGCCCATAAAATTTTGTTATCAACATATAAACCTAAACTTAACATGGTAACTGTTTAATTAATACCTATAAATACCCACTTAATAGCTAAATCCCAGCTAAACTAGCTTTATTAAAAGTAAAAATAAATATTTACCGGGATAACTTTATAAAGCCAGCAAAAAAAAAAACAATTGTTTTAAAGTTATAACTAAAATAAAATAAAACCATTAAATTTATTATAAATATAAAATGCTATAGCATTATAACTATTAAATTTATATTAATATTAACCACTATAAAAATAATGAAAGAAATAGTAAAACTGCACTGCGCACGCGTAGCGTAGTTTTTGCCGAATGTTTTTATACGGATTTAAACCGTAATTTTTATATATATTATAAAGCGTATTATTATTATATTATAAAAGCTTTATTATAAGCTATAATTATAATTTTATTTATATTTTTTTTAGTTTGGCTAATTTATATATAAAAATTATATATTAGCTATTATTAATTATAAACGTTTAATTAATTTTATTTTATATTTTTTTATTTATTTATATAATAAATTTAAGTTTATATTAACGTGATATAATTAAAGTTTTTATAATAAAATTATGTTAAATAATAATTAAAAAAATTATTATAACATTAGTAAAAATTATATTAAAGTCGTTAAAAATATTTTTATATAATTATTTTAAAAAGTTGCTGTATATTTAAATTAAATTATTAAATAAAAATTAACTAATTATATAAAAAATGTTTATTATTATATAAACTGTTTTTTTATTATATTGTTTATTATTTTATTTACTTTTAAAGCGTTAAAAATATTTTATTTTTATATTTTATAAAGTAATTTGCTTTATTTATTTTTAAAGCATTAAAAACGTTTTATTTTTTATTTTTATAACGCTGTATATTATATAATTATATTTTAATTTATAGTTTTTTTTTTAAATTAGCTTAATATTTTTTATTAATTTTTTTAGTTTTTTAAGTTTTTTAATAAGCTGTTTATTATTAATTTATAATATTATTTTTTTATTTTTTAAATTTTTTGTTTGCAATAAATATTAACGTGTTTTTTAATTTATAAGTTTTATATATATTTTATATTTTTTTTTTGCTTTTAATTTATTATTAATATAGTAAATTAAATTTTAAAGTTTGCTATATTTTTGTTTACCGCTTGCTATTATAATGTTTTTTTAGCTATAAAAAGTTTTAGCTTTAAAATTATACTTTATTTTTGTTATTTTAAAAAAAAAATTATTTGCAAAATATTAAATAATATTAATTTTTTTTATAATAAAAATTATATTTTTATTAATTTGCTTAAATATATTGTTATAAAATATTAACAATTTTAAAAAAAAAACGTTTAGTTATTTAATAGTTTTGAAAATTATTTAATTAAATAATATATTTAAATTATTAAGCAAAATTGTTTTATTTTAAAAATATTAAAATAGCTTAATAAAACTTTAAAAATTTAAAAAAATTAAAAAATTAAAAATATTTTAAAAAAATAAAACTGTTTAATAAAAAAAAAACTTTTTTTATATAATTGTTTTATTTTTTTTGTTTTTATTAATTAAAATATATTTATTTATCTTTTTAGTTAATTTTGTTTTTTAACGCTAATTAATTAAAGTGTTAGTAATAAAATTAATTAATTATTTTTATTGCATTTTTTAAGTTTTTTTTAAATTTTTATATAGTTTTTTTATATAAATATTTTTTTTATTTAATTAAATAGTTATAAGTTTTTTTGTTTTAATATAAATTTAATATTTTTTTAATATTACATATATTTTTAATATTACATATATTTTCATTTACTTTAATTTTTAGTTTATTTAAAATTTAATATTTTTAAATATTAATTTTAACATAAAAACATAAAATATTAATTATATTTTAGCTTTTTTAAAAAATTTAAATCGATAATTTATTTTTAAAATAATTCTTTTTATTTTAAAAAATTTAATTTGCTTAAAATTTAATTTATTATTTAATTGTTTAATTTTAATATTACGCTTTAAAATATATATATATATATATATATTTTTAAAGTTAGCTTTAATAATTTATATTTATTATAATGTTTTTTATATAGTTTTATAAAAATGTTAATTTATTTTATAATTTTTATTATAAGTCGATATTTTTTTTTGCTTATATTTTTGCGTTAAGTGTAAAGATTTTTTAAATTACTATTTTATATTTTTTTAAATTAAATTTATAATTTGCTTTAAATAATAACATTTTTATTAATTTATTGTTAAAATTATTATATATATATTTTGTCTTTAGCAATAATTTAATTTAATTGTTTTATTTATTTATTTATTTATAAAAAATAAACTATAATTATATAAAATTTAATTTTTAATATTTTTATTAACAATTAGTAAAAAATAAAAATTATAATTATTTTTTTATTAGTAATTATTTTTTTTAAATATTTTATATTTTTATTATTAGTTTTTTTAATTTAAACAATTTAATAATAAAATTAAAGGTAATCTATTTTTAAATTTTATTAAATATTTTTTTAAATTGCAATAATTTATATAGTTTATATTGCGATATTTTATTTTTTTTGCATAAATTATACCTAGTTAGTATTTTTTAATTATATTTTTTATTTTGTTTAATAAAATGCTTAATTTTTAATTTTTAAACGGTTTTAAATATTTATAAATTAATTTAACAAGCTTTTTTTTAACTTTAATAATATTTATATTTTATTTTTATAATATAATAAATTTATAATATTATTATATTTTAGTTTTTTATATTAAATTAATTAATATTGTTATAATAATATTTAATTGTAATAATTGCTAATATTTTTTGTTTAAATAATTTATAGTTTATTTATATTATAAATAATATTATTAATTTTTATTTTGTTTTTTTAAAAAAAATATTTAGTTTTTTTTTTTTAATAATTATTTTATTAATTTATAATATTTGCTTTAACATTTTTTTTAATATAAATATAGTAAAGACTGGTATAGGTAGTAAGGTAAAATAACTGATAATTTAAAGAAAAAGTCCTCAGTTAAGTCTCTGCTAAAAACAGAGACCTTTATGTAAACTTTTCCATATTAAACTAGTGGGCTAGTGAACCTTAGTCAGCAAGGTGGGTGGCCCATGTTAGACCTACCCCCCTTAGGTGACTGTGTCAAAATAATAATAAAATTAAATTATAATAAAAAGTTTGCTTATTTAATTTATTATTTGTTTAATATTTTTAATATTATAAATTTTATTAAATTTTTATAGTTAAAATATATTATTACTAATTTTTTTAATTTATATAAATAATATTTTTATTTTTTAAATATTTAAATAATAACTATAAGTTTTTTATTTAATAGCATATATTATACTGCTAATTTTTAAAAAAAATAAAAAAAAAAACTATTAAATATAATTTTTTATTTTTGTTATATTAATTTAGTTGTTTATTTATTACCATTTTATTAACATTAATTTTTATTTTAAATTTTTTATCGAAATTAAATAGTTTTAAAACTAAATTGCTTATAATAAAAAATTAAATTTTATTTTATTAAATTTATAAAGAGATTTTGTATATTTATTAAAATTTTTAATAAATTTTTAAATATAATTTATAAATTTTATAAATATTTTTATATTATTTGTTAATTTATAGCATATAATTTATATAATTAATTATTAAGTAATTTATCTTTAATATTTTGTTTTAAAGTTTTTATTGCATAATTATATACTGCTTTAATTTAAGTTAATATTAATAATTTTTGCTTTGTTTGCTTAATTTTTTTTAGGTTTTTATATATATTAATTAAAGCTTTTTTAAACTTTTTATATTTATTATATATATTATTAATCGCGCTTTAAAAATTATTTTTATCTAGATTTTTTAAGTAATTATTTATAATAAATTAAAACTATTTTAATATATTGTTTAATAAATACCCCGCAATTATTATTACTTTTTTTATACTTATAATAAAATTTAATTTATAATATTAATAAAAATCACATTAAAATCGTTAAAATTACTTTTATATAATTTTTTTTAAAAAATTACTATATATTTAAATTAAATTATAAAATAAAAACTAATTAATTATATAAAAAATATTTATTATTATATAAACTGTTTTTTTTTTATTGAATTAAATTTGCTTACCTTTGTTATATTGCTTATTAAATTTACCCCTGTGGTAATTAAAATAATGCTAATAACGAAATAAATTATTACGTAACTTTATACCGGGTTAAGTTTAAACCTTTTTATTAGTATAACCACTTTAACGTTTTTTTGCTGTGCTATTTTAGTTTTATTAACAAGCCGCCCGCTATTCGTTTATAACACCAGCTAAAAATAAAAAATATAATATAATAATTTAAACAATATTTTTATAAACAAAGTTATAATACTATTTAATAAATTATAAAAACTAGTTAAAAATACGATATAAAATATAATATATATAATATAGCAAGCAATAATTTCCAAATACAAAAAAAAACTATTTATGTTTAATTAATTAAATAAATATAAATAATAAACGTTATATTAATAATACGCGCATATTTTATAATATATAAAAAATTTTATTAAAATAACCCGGCAAAAATAATTTAACACTAAAATATTATATAATATAACTTTATAAACACTAAAAAAAATAATGTGCACTTTTATACCATTATAAATCTTTATATTTTAAAAACTTTATTTGTTAAATTTTGTTTAATATTATTTTAAAAACATTAAAACACTAGATTTATAATTATATTATTAAATTTTTTTTATAAAAATAAAATGCTTTATTTTAACGGCAAAAATTTATATTATATTTAAAAAGTGTTTTAATATAAGCTTTAAGTTTTATAATATAAATTTGCTTGCGATTTTCGACAGCAATATTATAGTTGCTTAAGGATTATTGTAAGTTATCTCGATGATTTTCGAGGAGTACTTCCTGCTTTTTCCGAAAGTAAGCCGTTTCGGATTTCTCTGCCTTAGCGTATTACAGCTTAATCTTATTTAAGGCCTGTGTCTACTGTGACGTATACATGTCAATTGCTGTATAAGGAGAAACATTACACTGTTGAGAACCCATGTTTCCTAGAGTAGAAAAGAGAGCCATGCGAAGGTTGTTGCGTACTTGGTCAAAGGGCAGTTTTAGAGTCGGACATGAGGGAATGCGCGAAATCTCATTAGGAGAGAAGTGTATTAATAGATAGTTAACAGAATCCGCTGCTGCGTATGCTACCATCCCTCCCGCTCATGACCAACTAGAGATTTCGAATCTATACAGGCATTAAGTACTGAAGCTTGGTTTACCAGAACGTACCGCATTGCCTAATCTATACTAGCACTCATCTTTGCCTACCTAAGTAGACGCATCCTACTACGGCTATTGGTTATCACAACCGCCCACTTCTTGTCTATGTGGATAATAAGTCTTCGGCTCCAAACTGTCGGGTTAAACATTCCAAAAAGTAATACTAAACTCTAGCTTTGGTTAATATCTGCCAGAGAAATAATAAAATGAGCCCGGGCTGCCCGAAGCCAGTCACCGGGCTTTATATACAAGGGTAGGATGCCCATAACATACCAGTTTTCCTCGATCACACGCTTTCCAAGCATGTTGCAATCTTCAATAGTTACTTGGCTTAGCAACCTGTTTTTACGGTCAGTAGAAAAAGGGGAGCAATTATAAACCTCGACGCTTAATAGATCAATAGAAAACAAACCCATCGCTGTACTCGTCCCAGCTGCATTGATGAATGAACTACGTACTGTTCGGAAAACCGGCACCGTACTGGTCCAAACCTGTACTAGTCCGAGATCGTACTAGTACGGCTCCCACGACCATACTGGTTCGAATTATCGTACCAGTCTGTGGTTTAAACTCGTACTAGTTCGCATATCGTACCAGCACCAGTTCAGACCACGGACCAGTACGACATTCGAACCAGTACAGCTGTAGGCGCCGTACCGGTCCGAGGCCGTACTGGTACGGGGTCCCAACCTGTCAGATGTAAGCCACCAATCACGAAGTCTGGTCAATTGCGTGTCTTCTCT
Source organism: Xylaria venustula (assembly GCA_022578775.1). Classification (NCBI taxonomy): domain Eukaryota; kingdom Fungi; phylum Ascomycota; class Sordariomycetes; order Xylariales; family Xylariaceae; genus Xylaria; species Xylaria venustula. The sequence goes on from MU389449.1 coordinate 24,281, forward strand.
GTGTTCTCACACTGGCCTGCAGTTCTCTCCGTGAGGCTATTCCTAGTGTCTTGTGGGGTGGCTGGTGCCGCGGGAGCCTTTTCTCCGAGGCATTGCTCTCGACTGTGGCTTATGACACCCTCAAATCTAACAATATTTGACTTTAATATAAATATATAGTTAGTGTATAAGCTGAAGAGTATGATATACTAGGTGGCCTTGTTGAGGATGCTTTCCTAAAGCTTCCTTAGATCAGGGTAGGATACTTAGACGCTGGCGTTACTGCTGTCGGGTACATGCTCCTCACCACAGCGTGCGCATGTGGCGATGATACAGGCCTGGGCAGTAGCATGCCGCCAGTACGGGTTATTGGCGCTGGCGTTGTTCATGATGGTTGTCGCGAGGGGTAGGCTTAAGGTAAGCGAGAGGTTTGGGTGTGTGGTTAAGGGTATTTTTGAATGCTAAATATCTGTGCTATATAGTGGAGATTTTTCTAGCAACCTAGCAGTCAAGGAAGAAGGGGAAAAGATGACTGCAAAACACGCAGGTGATCAGGAAGGTGTTTTGGCTTCAAGTTAAAGAAGATTTGGGAAGGTACGCAAGTTGCCTGCGGCGCTTTTTTGGATGTAGGATGCTCACAGCTTGTCATGACCTGTACGAAGTTTGCCTTTTGCGTAGGTAGCGGGGTGTACTGTGGGATTCGAGCCCATCAATCACTCGTAATGCACGCGATGACTACAAGTCTATGGGGGGGTGTAGTGTTGTATTGTGGTTGTGTGTATGTGTATGTGAGTATATGGGTTGTAGTGTAGGTGTAGGTGTTGGGTTGTATGGTTGGGGTTTTTTTTTATCTGCTTCCTGTATCCCTTCAGGCATAACGCAAATATTTATCGCTCATACAAAATGGCTGTGTAAATCGAATCTCCATCATGTATCCACTGATTGGTCAAACATACAACCCCGTACATGTAGCTGATCGGTCACTCTTTTTCGTACAGGTGGCTCCAATCCAACATGTACAGCTCCAGTGAGAATTGCTACTATCGATCAAACGAATGTGCAGACTGTAGACGACGAGTTTCAGCGCTGGCTTGAGGGGCGTCGGTGAAGGTTGGGCGGCGCTTGTGGGGATAAGCTTTACTTACGAGCATAAGACCTGACAAAGGAAGAAACGATGGACGGAGCATCGAGAGTGGCTTCGCGAGGGCCCCTTCGCGAAGGGGGAGCCATTTGGCCGACTCAGCAGAGGCCGGTGCTAGCGGTTGAGCGTCTGCGATCATCAGATCTATCAATCTGATAGCGTGAATAGATGATCAGCAAACCAAATTAAGCCTCCGTTCTACAACAACAACAAGCACTTGGGGCGGCAATATTTGGCTTTCCACCCATGCTGTCATTGCCTGCTTCACCCGTGTGTGCACACCTATCCAATTGTCACGGAACTGCAGATATATGGGTCTACGATAAGCTATAAGATCTCTACAGGCCATGTACATAGAAATTTCCCCCTTCGTGCAATAACAATAGTCTAAACTGGAATCACCGGCAGTGCGAACTGTGGCACCAATCACCCAGCAGCTGCAGCTATTCCTTCTCTTCATGACCGCCGTCGACCTGTGCCCTTCATCCAAAGGCCGAACTCCTCTTACTTGGCTCAAACAATGTGACGTGTTGTTCCCTGATTCAAGTCGTTATTCTTGATGGCAAAAACCGTCCAGTGCGTCCGAGCGTCTTTCTCGCTCTGATGAGGGTTCTCACTGAGGAATTTGAATGTTAGCTTGCAAACTCAAGTCGTCTGGAGTAGAGTTTAAACTTGCATGAGGGCAACGGTCGTCACGTCGCGGTCCAACGCTCCTGACTTTGCCTCCTTTTCAACGACAGCGGTAAAATCGGCGCCCACTATTAGTGCCCTTGTCACATCATTCGTCCATAACCGCCAAGAAGACCCCACACCGCGCGTTATCAGTGCTCGTCTAACAGTCTTAACAGCCATCGCATCCAACATGCATTTCATCCAACATGCATTTCATCCAACATGCATTTCATCCAACATGCATTTCATCCAACATAAATTTCATCCAACGTAAATTTTTACCCAGCAAAACCACCATCCATCCACGTCATCTCTCTACTTCTTTGCCATGGGACCCCGCGCAGTCCCATTATCTGCGCGGACGCTTCATCTCCATCTTCCGTCACTTTCCCAGTTCTCTGTTCTCCCTTCACTCCCTCTTTCTCGGGCACAAAATTCGCCTCGAAAGGTAACACACTATTTCTATCGATTTGCCAGCATGTCTTCAGTTTTCACCCCCACTTCTACGTCCGCCATCGGACAGCAGCCCTTGCCCAAGGGATTACAACTCAAGTCATCTCTGGACAAGTGCTATGTTATTGACGAAGTGCTTTCGGAGCGACCTGCCGCTGGGAGGATTTGGTGTGTATATCGCGCGACGTAGGTTGACCCTTTCCTTAAGATCTTTCCGGTGCATGGCCAGAGGGCGGGAAATCCTAACTACCCAATTTCAGACATAAAGGGAAGCAGTTTATTCTTAAAGACATTATCCCAGGCGACTTCGACTATGTTATTTCGCTACAGAAGCACGTCGAGCACTCTCCTTATGTCCGAACGGCCGTAGATAGTGTTCCTGAGCGGCATATGTTCATTTTTCCCTATCTCGCAAAAGGACTGCTCCATATCGACACCGCAGCTCTTTCTTCGGTCGCTAAAAAAGCTATCATAAGAGATGCGCTTACCGGTCTCGCTGATCTGCACGATAAAAATATTATCCACACCGGTTAGTGCTTTTTTTACAGGGTTGTAGCATATATGCTGATATAGTTTACAGATATCAAACCTACAAATATTATGATGGATTCTCAGAATGGTGACCTTAAATGGTGCAACGTCCAGATCACCGACCTAGAAGCTGCGGTAATACTTCCGCCTAAAGCTAAGGGCCTTACAGACCGCTTGTCAGGGAACCATTTCTGGCGAAGCCCGGAGGCTTGGGCTCGGGGAATCCAAAACACCCCATCAGACATTTACTCTTTTGCCGTCGTGGTAAGTTTTTCCGTGGGCAGAAAATATAGTACACGGATGTTAACTGGCAGGTATTCAGGCGATATTTGTATGGACAGGAAGCATGGTGTTTTTTTCAGACAAGGCGAACCGTGCTTCCCCTGAGGAGCAGGCAAACCTGATACTTAGCCGCCACCTGTCTTTTTTCGCTAGCAACGAGCAGGATTTCGAAGGGTTTATTGCGTATCACCAAGAAAATAATCCGTTTGTCGAGCGTATTAAAGAACTTTGCAAAACTTTTACCGAGGAGAAGCTAAGGCTGCCTTTTGGGAGGTGGCAGCAAATAGACCCCCAGTTTAGAGATCTCGTTTGCAAGATGACTTGCATAAATCCTTTGCGGAGGATTACGGCGCGGAAAGCGTTGCAGCACCCTTGGTTTGCTGCAGAATAAGAGGCCTGGTACAGCTGTTCGCAAGCGAGCGCTGTTACCGCGTACAATAGTTAAAGTGAACCTCACAGCACCATAAAACATATCCAGTCTAAAACAAATAAGCACATTATTTAATTAATGTTTTATTCACGCTTTCCTGTTCGCTGGTGTGAATTTTTATTTTTTTTAAAAAAAATTTAATCGGGTATAAATTAATCGTTTTAATTATATAAAGCTTATTAAATTTAATAAATAATTTAGTAAATTTTAACAATAATATTTATAAATAATAAAAATTAAATATAAACAAGTAATAATATTACGTATAATTACTCCGTGTTTATTAATATATATAAATAAATTTTTATTTAATATATATTTATTTATTTAATTTTAATATAAAATTTATTTATATAATTTATTTATAATAATAATTTTTTTTAATTAATTAAAAAATAAAAAATATATTAAATTTAAATAAAAATAATAAATACGTTAAATTTAATTTAAAATATATTAAAAAACTTAAAAACTTAATAAATATATTTTATTATTAAAAATAAATAATAATATATAATTAAGTTTAAATATATTATATTAATTATATTGTTTATATAAATATTATATTATAATAACCGTATATTATAAAATTAATAAATATTTATTAACCTGCAAAATAACCTAGTATATAATAAAAAAAAGTTTTATAGTTTGTTTTTTTTTAAAAAAAAATAAAAAGTTATATAATTAAATTAATAAATTATTAATCAATTTAATAATTTAAATTTATAAAATTTATATAAATTTTAAATATTTTATATAAATTTAATAAAACTTTTAATTAAATTTTTTAGCTATTAATGTAAAAGTTTTTATAATTATTATTTAAATTTTTCCTTTTATATAGTAATAAAAGCTTTTTTTAAGTTTTTTTTAACGAATACCCCGCTAATTATTTTATTATTACTTGTAAATTAAAAACTTTTAACGTTGCTATTTTTATTTTTTAAATAATATAAAGCAAGTTTATTATATTTTAATAGCTTTTTAATTAATAAGTTTTTAACAAACGAAAAAATATAATTAAAATATAAATATAAAAAAACTTATTAATAATAAAACTTAAAAACGAGTTTTTAAATAATATTGAATTTTTTTTATATAGGAAAAAAAAAATAAAAAAGTTATAAATTTTAATTTATTATTTTTAATTAAAACTATGTTTTAATTAATAAATTAAATTATAAACTTTAAAACTTAAAATTAAATATAAAAAAAAATTATAAATATTAAACTTTTTATAAAAATTTATTAAGCAGTAATTATAAATTACTGTTATTTTTATATGTAAAAAATTAATAGTATAAAATATTTTTAAAATATAATGTTATAAATTAACAGCGGGATAACTTGTTAAAAAGCTAAAAATAATTAAAAATTTTAATAAAAACACTACGCTAAACTAAAAAAAAGCGGTGGCATAGGTGTAGTTAAGTGATATGCGGCTCTGTAAAAACTAAAAGCAAAATATTTTCGGTGCTTAAAAAGCTAGTAAAACAAAGTGTTTTTAATGTTTTAAAAGCAAACAAAACAACTGTTAAAAAAATGTTTATATAATAATAAATTTAAATATTTATTAAAATTAAGCTTATTTTATAAAAATAAAAACTTTAATTAAGTTATTTATAAATATTTTTTAAATAAATTAAAGTTTTATTACAATATATTTAATTTATTAATAATGTTTTAAATTTTTAAAAATAGCAATAATTTTTTTTATTTTTAACAATAATAATAAATTTTTAATAAATAATTTAATGTTTTTAAATACTTTTTTTATTATTTTAATAAAAGCAATAATATTAACTTGTTTAAAGTTTTAATTAATAAAAACATTAGCAATATTAATAAAATATTTTATATATTTATTATTATTTGCAATTATAAAAATATAGTTAATTATAATTTATTAACCTTAGCAAATATTTAAACAAATTAATAATAGCAAATAAATAATTTTTGCGAAAAGTTTTAAACTTTATAATTAATTATCAGCAAATAAAAACTATGTTTAATTAAATTATAAAATTAAAATAATTAGTAATGCTTATTACTTTTTAATAATAATAATATTGTTTTTTAATTAGCAAAAAACTAAAGTTTTTTATTTTTAATATAAACGGTATTAAAAAAACTTTCCTAAAGTTAATACTTTTTAAATTTAGTTTTTTTAAAGCTTTTTTAATATATTAAAATATAATAAACCATTTATATTACAGTATAAAAAATTAGTTAAACGTTTTTAATTTGCAGGTAACAATAAAAAGTAAGCGGTTAATTTGTTAAAAAAGTTTGCAAATATTTTAATTACTATATAATTATATAATGCATTAAATAATAATTATTTAATAAAATAAAATATAAGTTAATAGCTAAAAAAATAAAGTAAATAAGTGATTAAATATAAAAATATATAAAACTATATAAATATAAAAAATTATAAAAACTATATAATAATTGTAAAATTATTATAAATTTAATAAGCTATAAATTATTATAAACTTAATAAACTATAAATTATTGTAAGCTTAATAAGCTAGGTAAAACGTTACGTAATGCTATATATAAAAAAAATAATTTTAAATGCAAAATATTAAGCCGCTATTTTAAATTATTTTAATATTAATATATATATTTGTAATATTTCTTTTTTGAAATTATTGTTTTAATAATTATAAACTTTTTTTTTTTTATTATTTTTAAATATTAAATCGCATTAAAAAAATTAACCGTTTTGTAAAAATAAAGCAGCGTTTTATTCCGCTTTTTTTATTAATTTTATTAGTTATAAAATTATGCAGTGTTTTTATTATTTTAATTATTTTTTAAATTATAAAATAGCGGACAATATTTTTGCTGCTTTAAATATATGCACGCTAATTGCTTTTGCGATAGCTTAGAAACTTTTATTAATTTAATTAATAATATAATTTTTAAATATTGCTGCTTTAAACAAAAAAAAAATTAAAATATATTTTAAACAATTTTAATTTTGTTTTAAAAAAATTAAGTTGTTTATATATGCAAAAATGTTTTTTAAAGGTTAAAAATACTGAAATAATGCAATAAAAATTTCAATCGCTAAATATATTAAATAAATTAAAACGTATTAAAGAAAATTAATAAATTTTTGTTAAAAAACAAAAGCGTTAAAAAAAACATAAATAATATAAACTATATTATTAAATTTTAATTAAAAGTTTTTAAATATTATTTTTAAAAACTTTTTTTTTTTTTAGTTTTAATCGGTTAAAATATTAGCAGTAATATTAATTTATAAATATTGCAATATTTTTTAAATATTATTTATATATAAAATTTTTTTTATTTTATAAAATATTTAAATTTATTGCTGTTTTAAGAAAAATTTACTATTTTTTAATTTTAAAAATATTTTAATCTGGTTTTATTTTAAGTTATATTTTAATAAATATATTTTTTAATGTTAGTTTAAATACTAAAATATAAAAAGCAAAATAAATTTATATAGTTTTTAATAATAATAATTTATAATTAATTAATAAAATATTTTTTTAATTTTAAAATTTAATTTATTATTTAATTATTTGATTTTAATTTATAAAACTTTTAAAATTACGTTTTATTTTTGTTATAATAAATAAATCTTGGTTTTTTTTATTAAAATTAATTTTTTAATTTTTTTTATTATAATAATTTAATATTTATTGTTAAAAAATGAAAAATAAAATTATAATTTAGTTTAAATTATTTTAATTTTAATTGTAATAATATTAATTTATAATATTATAATTAAAATAACAAATATATTACATATAATTTATACTATAAATAGTAGTTTTATTTAATTATTTTATTAATAATTAATATAGCTTTAAAAATATTGTTTAAATATATAGTTTAATTTTTTTGGTTATTTATTTATTTAAAAATAATAAACAATTAAAAACTTAAATTTAATTTTTATTTGTTTAAAAAAGCTAGTTTTTAACTTTAATATAAACAATTTATTTTAATTAAAAATAATTTTATTAAGTAATTTATATTTATTTAAATATTAATAAATAAAAATATATATTAATTATTTAATAATAACTTTTTTAAAAATAATAAAAAATCTTTATATTTTATAAATTTATTAATGATAATTTATATTTTATTTTATTATATTTTTATTACTAGGTTAATAAACAAAAATAATTTTATAATAAAATTATAAGCAATAATATATTATGTTTAATTTAATATTTATATATTTTAAATAATTATAAAGCTTATATTATATAGCTTTAACTTTATTGCAAATATTATAGTTTTTTATAATAAATTTAATAAATTTATTAAATTTTAAAAAATTATATTTTTATTATAATTATTTAAATATTTTTATAATTGTTTAATGTTTATATTAAAAATATTTATAAAAATCTTTAATAAATTTATTTAATTCAATTTTTTTAAAAAAAATTAAAAAGTTGCTTTAAATATAAAATTTAATTCCGTTAAAAACATAATATTTAAATATTTTGTTTTAATGTTTTAAATTTTTTTATCTTTTTCGGCTAAAAATATTTATTTAAACGTTTTTTTTCCTTTTAATATAGCATATTTTAAAATTAAACTTGTATAAAAAAGCTCTTTAATTTTTATATTTTTTTTTTAATTTTTTAAATTATTATAAATCGTATTAAATTTTTATAATCAAAATAAATTTTAATAAATTTTATTATTTTTATAAAAAATAGCAATTATTTTTTTAAAGCTTTAAAATTACAAATAATTTTTTATTATAAATAAAATAGCATAATGTAATATTTTTTAATATTTTTTAATTGTTTATATATTTTTAAAATTATATTATTTAATATATTTATTTTAAACTTTTTTTAAAAACAAAATTTAATAATTATATTATAAAATTTAATATAATTTAAAATTTTTAATGTCTAAAAACCTTTTATTATTTTTTTATATTTTATTATTGTATATTTTATTAAATATTTAATTAATTTATTAAAGATTTTAATTAATATTTGAACATAGTTAAAAAACTTTAAAACTTATTAAATATTTATAATTATAGCTAAATTAAATTTTTTTTAATTGCGTATAATATTAATTTTAAAATTTTAAATTTATGTTTTTTTTAAAAATAATTATATATTTTAAAAATTTAATTTTTTATATATATTATTTATATTTTTTAATGTTTAATAATACTTTAATTTAATTTAAAGCTTTAAAAATTAATTTTATATGTTTTTTATATTTTTTTAATATATTTAAATATATAAATATAAATTTATTAATAAATTTTTTAAATATTATTATTATTATTATATATTAAAAATTAGCAAATATATTTTGTAATTTTTTTAGTATACTAAAATATTTATAAAATTTATAAATTAATTTTATTTTTATTTTTTATTTTTTTGTTTTATTTAAATAATATAATATTTATTTAATATATTTATTATTATAAATAATTTAGCTTTATTAATATTTTTTTTGTTATAAATAAAATAAAAAAAATTTTATTTAATATAATAACATTATTTAAAAATTTATAATTTGCTATTATTTAAAATTTTAAAATTTTATTTTTATTTAATTAAAATTTATTATTTTTAATTTTAAATATTATTATTATTAAATATTTTGCTAGTAAAATAAATTTGTAAATAAATTTTTGTTTTAAATTTTTGTTAGAATATTTTTATAATGTTTTAGCTTTTTAAAAATTTATATAATAAATATTATAAAAAATTAATTGTTGTTTTTTTTAATAAATGTTTAATAAATTTATAATTTATATTTTAATAGTTTTTTAAACTTTATATATTTGTTAAAAATGCTATTATTGCTATTATTTTTTTAATATATATATAATTTTTTTATATATTTAATAATCTTTTATTTTTATTTAATAATTAAATTGCTAGCTTTTAATTATAATATTTTCAAAATAATATTATAATTAAAAATATCGGCAATATTTAATATAATTTGTTATTTATATTTTTATATAAATATATTAAAAAGTTTTTTTTTTTAAATATATAACTGTTATTATAATATTACGGATTAATAGCAAGCGGTTTGTTGGTAAAGCTAATATAGCATAGTAAAAAGCGCTAGGGTAACGAAAAGCGGAAAAGCTTAGCCCGACCCCGGTGTAAAATCACGTGATAACTTACCTCGTTACCAGCTTTACTTTTATTATTACAAAAATAAATCTAGTAAACAAATAATAAAGGTAAACAAATTTAATTAAGTAAAAAAAAAACAGTTTATATAATAATAAGCGTTTTTTATATAACTAGTTAGTTTTTATTTTACAATTTAATTTAAATATATAGTAATTTTTTAAAATAATTATATAAAAAGGTTTTTAATAATATTAATGTAAAATTTTATTAAACAATAATAATTTTTTTAGTTATTATTTAATTTAATTTTATTATAAAAAGCTTTAATTATATTATGCTAATATAAATTTAAGTTTATTATATTTTAAATTATTATTTAATTAATATTTAAAATAACTAAAAAAATTACTATAGTTTTAACGGAATAACTAAATTTAATATTTACAATTATATAATATTTCCTTAATTAATTGCAAAAAAAAATTTAATAATTAAAACATTAAAAACCACAGCTAAAAAATTAATTAAAGGGATTTTTAACACAAATTAAAATATATTTATAATATTATAAATTAAGCTTTATTATAAATGCAAAAAAAATAATAATAGTTGCAAAATATTTTTTAAGCAATATATTAAAATAGTTTTAATTTATTATAAATAATTATTTAAAAAATTTAAACAAAAATAAATGCTAAATTGCAATTAACAATATTTTTAATAAATATAAAAAGTTTAAAAAAGTTTTAACTAATATATATAAAAACCTGGAAAAAATTAAATAAGCAAAACAAAAACTAATAATTTTAAATTAAACTAAAATAATATATAAATATACAATAAAATTTCGCAAACAGCATATAAAAATTAAATAAGCTAACAATAATGCAATAATAACAATTTTTTATAACAGGCTTAAAAGCAAAGTTTAAAACAAATTATATAAAAATAAAAAAAATATATTGTAAAAACAATTAAAATTAACAATTGTTTATATAAATAACAACTTTAAAAGTTTTAACAAAATTAACACAATTAAATATTAAACACGGGAAAAGAAAAACCTTAAAATTAACAGCAACAAAAACTTATTTAAAATTTATAAAGCTTAATGCGGTTATTAAAAATTAAAACCTAAGCAAAGTTAAGTGTTATAATTGCTATTAAAAAAAACATTATGCTAAAAACTGCAAAAAACTTAAAAAAAAACAAAAGCTCGGAAAACTTAAGCAGGTTTTTATAATAATAGGTATAATACTAAAGGTTAGCAATTAATAAAGCTTAAACTAATAAAAATATATTAAAAGTATACCCGGTTATAATATATATAAATATATATATATATATATTTAGGATATTTGGTAACAAAACAATCGGAATAAATAAAACAAAATAAATGCATTTGCGATATAATTAATTATAACAAATATAATAGCTATGCAAAATAAATAAATATAAAAAATAATAATTATAATAAACTAAAATTAATTAAAAATTTTATAAAAATAAACAAAGCATTTATAATTTTGCAAAGCAAAAAACCAGTTAAAAAACCAAATTAACCTAAAAATAATATATACTTAAAAAAAAAAACTATATATATTAACAATATAATTACCAAATTAAATAAAAATAAATAAAAAAATGCTATAGCAAAGTTTATATAACAAAAATATATTTAGCATAAAAAATTAATAAAACGCAAACGTTAAATATAAAAAATAAAATATATTAATATAAATATTTTTAAAATTATAATTAATTATAAAATATAGTTATTTTTAAAAAATATATAAATATATAATAATATTTTTATCGTAAAAATTAAAACAAAAATTAATAAAAATTTTGGCAAAATAATATAGCTAATCGCTAAAAAATATTACTATAATAAAACTATATAATATAAAAAGCTAAAAAAAATTACAACTAAAAAACGAGCAATATAAATTTATTTTTTAAATAAATTGCATAACTTATAAATATTTAATATATATAATCTTTAAAGCAAATAAATAATAACGCATTATAGCAACTTTATTATAAAAATAAAACAAAACAAATAATAATTATTAATTAAAATTAAAACAAGTTTATAATATTTAAAATAAATTTATAATAGCTAACGAAATATATATTATAAATTATAAATTAAAAATAATATTATAATAATATATATAAAATATATATTTAAATAAAAGCTATAAAGTTAAAAAATTTAAAAAACGCGCGATATAAATTAAGCAAAACTAATTTACGTTTAAAAAAAACTATTAAAATAAACCTCGAGTTAACAAAACAAATAACACTAAAATATTATAATAACAAAGTTATAATTATATAGCTTTTAATAATAAATAAAACAATTTAAGGTTAATAATAAATAAATAAAATGTTAATATAAATAAAAATAGTTAAAAAACTAAAAAACAATTAAACATAATTATAATAAATTAATAATTAATTTAAAAGCTAAAAATGCTTTATATTATAATAGCTAATAAAAATAAATATATTAAAATTAATTTAATATATTAAAAAATAAGCTATAAATATTTATAAATATAAAAGCTTAAATAAGCTTTATTTTTTTAAAAATTATTAAGCAATTAAATATATTAACAAAATTTAAAAATAAATTTTATTTATTTATAACCGTTAATAAAAGTTTAATTATATATAACAATAAAATAGTTTTAAAAAAAACTTACACTTAATATTACAAAAATATTTTAGTTATAAAAAAGCAATTTTAAAATAAATTAAAAAACTATTTAATTTTAGCAAAATATATTAAAAGAAAATTAACTGCTAAAAAACTTTTAATATAAGCATTAAATAATTTTATAAAATAATTTATGTAAATATATATTATAATTAAAAATTTTGAGCTAATATTTAATAGTAAAATATTATTAAAATATAAAAATTTATAGCAATATATTTAATAAAACATATAATTATTTACTAAAGCATAAAATATAAAACTATTAAATTTTATTTAAAAAAAAGCAATATTAAAAAAGTTTTTATTGCATTATATAAATAAAAAACAGAAATAAAAATTTAATAAATATGTTAAAAAAAATTTAGCGAAAAAATTTATATAATATTTAAGGTTATTAATATAATTACCGGTGCTATAAATATTAAAAAAGTTTTAAAAAAAACAGCAAACAATACTAAAAATTTTATATAAATTATAAAAATATAAATTTTAAAACAATTAAATTTATAAAACTATTATTTAAAATTAATTATATAAAAAATAAATTAACGCAAATAAAATAATTTATAGCATTTAATTTATTTAATATATATTACTAAATAAAAATAATATTAAATAACAAATAAAAAATAGCATTTAAAATGCTTAAAAAATTATTTAAATATTTAGTATTATTATTTAAGCTTAGTAATATATTAGCAATATTTTAAATATAAATTACAAATATAATATGAAAATATATTAATATATTTAAAAACATTTAAAAAATATTAAAAAAATATAAAAAAAATATTTAAAACGTTATAAAACGTAAAATTTAAAATAAATTTTTAAAAAAGCAAGTTTTATATATAAAAAATTAATTTTTTTAAATTTACGATTATTTTAAAAAAAAATACAAATTTAAAAATTTAAAATTTTAGCAGTAAAAATTAGCTTATATTTAAATCGATAAATAATATAAAAATATTTATAAAATTTAAAAATTATATTTGAAAATTTATTAAAAATTTTAATAAATATGCAAAATTTTTTATAAATTTAAAAAAAAAAATTTTAATTTTTAAATAAAAAAACAAAATATAAAAGTTTTTTAACAAAATTAAATTTTTAATTATAAACAATTTAATTTTAAAATTATTTAATTTCGATAAAAAGTTTAAAATAAAAGTTAACGTTTGCAAAGCAGCAATAAGCAAACAATTAAATTAATAAAATAACAATAAAAAATTACACTTAGTAGCTTTTTTTTCGAAAAATTTTTTAAAACTAACAGTATAATATATATTGCTAAATAAAAAACTTATAATTATTATTTAAACATTAAAAAATAAAAATATTATTTATATAAATTAAAAAAGCTAATAATAATATATTTTAATTATAAAAATTTAACAATATTTATAATATTAAAAATATTAAATAAACAATAAATTAAATAAGCAAAGTTTTTTTTATAATTTAGTTTTATTATTATTTATATTAAAAAAAATATTAAAAAAGATATTTTAAGCTAACAAAGTAATTATTTTAAAAAAAAATTAAATATTTTTTAAAAAAAATAAAACAAAAATTAATAATATTAGTTATAATATAAATAAATTATAAATTATTTAAACAAAAAATATTAGCAATTATTACGATTAAATATTATTATAACAATATTAATTAATTTAATACAAAAAAACTAAAATATAATAACGCTATAAATTTATTATATTATAAAAATAAAATATAAAAATTACTAAAATTAAAAAAATTTTTGTTAAATTAATTTATAAATATTATTTAAAAAATATTAAAAAATATTTAAAAAATATTTAAAAAATTAAAAATTAAGCATTTTATTAAAAAAAATAAAAAATATAATTAAAAAAATATTAATTAAATATAATTTATATAAAAAAGTTAAAATATTATAATATAAATTATATAAATTGTTATAATTTAAAAAAATATTTAATAAAGTTTAAAAATTTATTGCGTTTAATTTTATTATTAAGCTGTTTAAATTTAAAAAACTAATAACAAAAATATTATACAATTTAATATTAATTATTATAAAAAAACTTATAAAATATAAATATTTTATATTATGTTTAAAATTAAATATAGCAAAAAATTTAGTTTATATAATAATTTAATATATTTTTAATAAATATAAAATTATAAACAAAATAATTATTAATAAAAAAATAATTATAACTGTTAAATTTTATTAATTATTAATAAAAACATTAAAAATAAAGCATTGTATATTTATAATTTATTAATTATAAATAAATAAAGAAAAAAATAATTAAATTAAATTTTAAAGCAAAATTTTTACTGCTATTTTAATAAATAGCAAAATATATATATAATAATTTTAATAATAAATTAATAAAAATGTTATTATTTAAAGCAAATTATATATTAAACCTCAAAAAATTTAAAATAGCAATTTAAAAAATTTTTGCATTTAACGCAAAAACACAGGCAAAAAAAATTATTAGTTTATATTAAAAAATATAAAATAAATTAATATTTTTATAAAACCGCATAAAAACATATTATAATAAACATAAATTATTAAAGCTAACTTTAAAAAAATATATATATATTTTTAAAGCGCAATATTAAAATTAAACGATTAAACAATAAATTTAACTTTAAACAAATTAAACTTTTTAAAATAAAAAAAATTATTTTAAAGATAAATTATTAATTTAAATTGCTTAAAAAAGTTAAAACATAATTAATATTTTATATTTTTTTTTGTTAAAATTAGCATTTAAAAACACTAAATTTTAAATAAAACTAAAAATTAAATTAAATAAAAATATATATAATATTAAAAAAATATTAAATTTACGTTAAAACAAAAAAACTTATAAATATTTATACAAAAAAACTATATAAAAACTTAAAAAAAATTTAAAAAATATAATAAAAATAATTAATTAATTTTATTGTTAATATTTTAATAAACCAGCGCTAAAAAAGCAAAATTAACTAAAAAAAAATTTAAAAACGCTTTAATTAATATTAAAAAAATTAATAAAAGCGGCTAATTACATTTATTTTTTTTAATTTATACTGTTTTTTTTTAAACGTTTTTATATTTTTAATTTGCTTATATTTTAAAAGCTACATTAAATTATTTTAATATTTTTTTTGCAAAAAAAATTAATTTAACAGTTAAAATAAATAAAACAAGTTAAAAATTATTAAATAAAACAATTAACTTTTTAACCATAATAATTTATTTTTTAAAATTTATCGAAAATTTTTTGTTTATATATTTATAAATATTAATACTTAAAAATAATATTATATAAAAAATATATAAAAATATAATTTTTATCACAAAAAAAAAATTAACATTATTGTAATTTTTGCAATAATTAATATTATTTAATATTTTATAAAAAAAGTTTTTATTAAAATATTTAGAGCAAAATATAATTTTATAACTAAAAATTTTGATTGCAAAATGTTATAAATTAACAAATAAATTAACTAGTTAAAAAGCTAAAAATTAACTAGGAAAAAAAGCGCAAACCTAAGGTAACGCGCGGGGCGCAAATTACATAACGTGTTTAAAAGTTTTACGGAGCTCGAAATAATAAGCATAACAAAACAAATAAGCAAAAAATATTTTGTTATTTAAAAACAAATAAACAAAATAATGTAACAAACCTTAAGTTTATATAAGCATGGTATAATTAAAGCTCCCGCAAAAAATTGTGCTAAATAATAACTAAAAAAATTATTGTAACGTTAAATAAAAATTTTACTAAAGTCGTTAAAAATACTTTTATATAATTATTTTAAAAAATTGCTATATGCTTAAATTAAATTGTAAAATAAAAATTAATTAAATATATAAAAAAATTTATTATTATTATATAAACCGTTTTTTTTTTTTTATATATTTAAATGTTTATTTTGCTTGTTTATTTTTAAATAGCAAAACATTTTTTGCTTATTTGTTTTATTATGTTTATTATTTTAAGCTTTGTAAAACTTTTAAATATATTATATAATTTGCGCTTCTCGCATTATTTTAAGCTTACGCTTTTTTTTAGTTAATTTTTAGCTTTTTAACCGGCCGATTTATTTATTAGCTCGTAATATTATTTTTTAACTTTTTAAATTATTATTTTAAATAATTTTTATAAATATATATATATATATATATATATTTTTTTAGTATATATATATTAATTATATTTAATTTTAAAAAATTAAAATCGCGTTAGCGTTTTAGCGCTTTAGCTCGCGTTAATTTAATTGCTTATATAAATTTTACAATATTTTTTTTTTATTTTTATTATATTTTAAAGCAAGTTTTATATCGCGTAGCTTTAAGTTTTAAAAAATATTAATTGTATATTAAAGCTTATTATTTTTGCGATATTTTCGGCTTTTCGTTTTATAAATATAAAAAATTATTTATTAAAAAAAATAAATTAAAATAAGCTAAAAAAAAGCAAAAAAGCAGCTTTATATTTAAATAAATCGCTTTGCTTATTTGCAAAAGCAAAAATATTTTTTTCGAAAATATAAAATTAAAATAATGTGTCGTAATATTAAAAGTGCTAAAGCAATAAAAAAATTTAAACAATTAAAAATTAAACAAAAACGCTTGTTTAATAAATATATTTATTTTTTTGCTGCTATAATAATTTTTGCTTTTATAAATTAAAATATTTTCGATTTTTTTTTTTTAGTTAACTTTATTTTTTTAGCGCTAATTAATCGAAATGCCGTTAATAAAACTAATTAATTATTTTTATTACGTTTTTTAAGTTTTTTTTTAAATTTTTATATAATTTTTTTATATAAATATTTTTTTTATTTAACTAAATATTTATAAATTTTTTATTTTACTATAAATTTTATATTTTTTTAATATTCTATATATTTTTATTTAATTTAATTTTTAATTTTATTTAAAATTTTGCATTTTTTAATGCTAGCTTAAAAGCAAAACGTAAAATATTAAATATATTTTAGCTTTTTTAAATAATATAAATTAATAATTTATATTTAAATTAACTTTTTTAATTTTAAAAAGTTTAATTTATTTAAAATTAAGCTTATCGCTTAACTGTTTTATTTTAATATTACGTTTTAAAAAATATACTTTATTTTTTTTAAAAAATTAGCTTTAATAATTTATATTTATTATAATATGTTTTTATGCAGTTTTATAAAAATATTACTTTATTTTATAGCTTTTGTTATAAGCTAATAATTTTTTTTGCTTATGTTTTTACGTTAAGTATAAAAATTTTTTATATTGCCGTTTTAAATTTTTTTAAATTAAATTTATAATTTGCTTTAAATAATAATATTTTTATTAACTTATTATTAAAACTATTAAATATATATTTTACTTTTAATAATAATTTAACTTAATTATTTTGTTATTTATTAAAATAGCAATAAAAATATTGTTTTAAAGTTTAATTTAATCGTTTTATTTGTTTATTTATTTATAAATAATACCCTATAAATATATAGTGCTTAACCTTTAATATTTTTATTAATAATTAATAAAACTTAAAAATTATAATCGTTTTTTTATTAATAATTATTTTTTTTAAAATTTTATATTTATTAAAAATATATTAAATTATTATATAAGCTAAATTTTTTGCCGTATTTAATTTTAAATATAATATAAAATATTTATATTTTATAAGTTTTTTTATAATAATTAATATTAAATTATATAATATTTTTGTTATTAATTTTTTTAATTTAAATAATTTAAAAATAAAATTAAACGTAATAAATTTTTAAGCTTTGTTAAATATTTTTTTAAGTTATAACAATTTATATAATTTATATTGCGGTATTTTGCTTTTTTTATATAAATTATACCTAATTAATATTTTTTAACCGTATTTTTTATTTTTTTTAATAAAATATTTAGTTTTTAATTTTTTAAATAATTTTAAATATTTTTTAATTTTTTGCGAATAAATGTTTATAAATTAATTTAATAAGCTTTTTTTTTAATTTTAATAATATTTATATTTTATTTTTATAATATAATAAATTTATAGCATCGTTAATTTTTTTTTTTTTTTTTAATAATCGCTTTATTAGCTTAAAATATTTGCTTTAACATTTTTTTTTTAATATAAATAATAATAAAATTAAATTATAAAAAAAACTTTGCTTATTTAATTTATTGTTTGTTTAATATTTTTAATATTATAAATGTTGCAAAATTTTTATAATTAAAATATATTATTGCCAGCTTTTTTAGTTTATATAAATAATGCTTTTATTTTTAAAATAATTAAATAATAGCTATAATTTTTTTATTTAATAATATATATTATGCTGCTAATTTTAAAAAAAATTTTTAAAAAAAAGCCATTAAGTATAATTTTTTATTATTGTTTTATTAATTTAATTTTTTATTTATTGCCGCTTTGCAAGCATTAATTTTTATTTTAAATTTTTTGTTAAAGTTAAATAGTTTTAAAATTAAATCGCTTACAATTAAAAATTTAACTTTGTTAAAAAACTTTTATTTTTTATTTTTTTATTTAAAAGTTAAATTTTTTTTATTAAATCTATAAAAAATTTTACATATTTATTAAAACTTTTAATAAATTTTTAAATATAATTTATAAATTTTATAAATATTTTTATATTATTTATCGATTTAAATATAAGCTAATTTTTTACTGCTAAAATTTTAGATTTTTAAATTTATATTTTTTTTAAAATTATTATAAATTTAAAAAAATTAATTTTTGCATGTAAAATTTGTTTTTTTTGAAGTTTATTTTAAACTTTGCATTTTGTAATGCGTTAAATATTTTTTTTTATATATTTTCGGTATTTTTTAAATGTTTTTAAATATATTAATATAAATATATTAATAAATTTTTATATTGCGTTCGTAATTTATATTTAAAATATTGCTAATATATTAATAAGCTTAAATAATATTACTAAATATTTAAACAGCTTTTTAAACGTTTTAAATGCTATTTTTTATTTGTTATTTAGCGTTATTTTTATTTAATAATATATATTAAATAAATTAAATATTATAAATTATTTTGCTTGCGTTAATTTATTTTTTATATTGTTAATTTTAAGTAATAATTTTATAAATTTAATTGTTTTAAAGTTTATATTTTTATAGTTTATATAAGATTTTTATTGTTATTTGCCGTTTTTTTTAAGCTTTTTTAGCATTTATAGCACCGGTAATCGTATTAATAATATTAAATACTATATAAATTTTTTCGCTAAATTTTTTTTAATATATTTATTAAGCTTTTATAGCTATTTTTAATTTATATAATATAATAAAAAAAATTTTAAGACTGCTTTTTTTTTAAATAAAATTTAATAATTTTATATTTTATGCTTTAATAAATAATTATATATTTTACTAAACACGTTGTTATAATTTTTATATTTTAATAATATTTTGCTGTTAAATATTAATTTAAAATTTTTAATTATAATATATATATAACAGACTTATTATATAACAATATAATAAATTTATCGGGAGGTTTTTAATTTGCAAATAACAATATAAAAATTAGCGGGTGTTTGTTAAAAAAGTTTATCGTACTTTTATTACTGTGCAACAAAAAGTATTACTAAATATCGGAATAATAAATATATTGATGCTTAGCAATTTTAAATTAATAGCTAAAAAGCAAAAATAACAAATAATTAAATATAAAAAATGCACGACTATATAAACATAAAAAATGTAATAATTGCCTAAATTATCGCGAGCTTGGTAAGCTATAAATTACTATAAGCTTGGTAAACTATAAATTATTATAAGTTTAATAAGCTATAAATTATTGCGGGCCTAGTAAGCTATAAATTATTGCAGGTTTAATAAGCTATAAATTATTGCAAGTTTAATAAACTATAAATTATTACAAGCCTAGTAAACTAAGTAAATAATTATATAACAAAAAAAAAATATAAGTGCGCAAAAAAAAACAAGTGTAAAAAAAAAAAAATATTAAGCCGCTATTTAATTTATTTTTATATAAACATATATTTATAATAATTTTTTTTTTTTTTAAAATTGTTATTTTAACAATTTTTTTTTGTAAGTAATTTTTTTTTATTATTTTTTTTTAAAATGTTTAGCTATATTAAAAAAGCTAACCGTTTAATTAAAACTAAGCAAAAACTTGCTTTTGTTTTTTTTATTAATTAATTTAGTTATAAAAATATGTTTTATTTTTATTGTTTTAATTAATTATTAATATATAAATTATTAAAAAATATTTTTTGTTGTATAAAATGTGTTTGTGCTAATTGTTTTTATAATAATTTAAAAATTCCGATAAATATTATAAATAATATAATATTTAAACACTGTTAACTTAAAAAAAAAAAAAACAAGCGAAACAACGCTTTTTTTTTATGCAAAGCAAATTAAAGCATGTATAAAATAGTTTTTAATTTGTGTTAAATAAATTAGCACGTTTATAAGCGCAAAAATAATTTTTAAAAACAAAAAATATTTAAATAGTTTAGCAAAAGTTTTAATTTTTAAATAAGCTAAATAAGCTAAAGCGTATTAAAAAAAAAAAAAAATTTTAAATAAAAAAAAAAAAAAAGTGCAAATAACGCAAGCTATTTTAATAAATTTTAATTAAAACTTTTTAAGTGTTTTTTTTAAAATTAATTTTTTTTTGCAAGCTTTAATCGATTAAAATATTATTAATAAAATTAATTTATAATTATTGCAGCATTTTTTAAGTGTTTTATAAGTTTTTATATATTATTTGCATATAAATATTTTTTTTATTTTATTAAATATTTAATTTTTTTGCTATTTTAACGTAAATTTAGTATTTTTTCGATTTTATATATATTTTAATTTATTTTAACTTTAATTTATATTTTAAAAAATATATTATTTAGCGCTAATTTAAATAAAAAAATATAAAAAACTAAATAAATTTATATTGTTTTCGGTAATAATAATTAATAATTAATTAATAAAATATTTTTTTTAATTTTAAAAAAGCTAAATTTTTTAAAATTTAATTTATTGCTTCGTTGCTTTATTTTAATTTGTGATATTTTTAATATAGCATTTTATTTTTGCCGTAGCAAATAAACTTTATTTTTTTTTGCTAAAACTAATTTTTTAATTTTTTTTTTGTTATAATATTTTGCTATTTATTGTTGCAAAAATTAAAATTAAGCTTGCAATTTAATTTAAATTGTTTTAATTTTAATTATAACTATTTTAGCTTTAAAAGCTATAGTTAAAATAATTAGTATTTTTATAAATAATTTTTTTAGTTTTTTAATTTTTGCTTGTTTACTATATATTACTTTATACAAAAATATATTTATTTTATTATTAATAAATATATTATATATAATTTATACTATAAGCAAAAATTTTACTTAATTGTTTTACTAATAATTAATATAGCTTTAAAAATATTGTTTAAATGTTTGGTTTAATTTTTTTATTTATTTATTTATTTAAAAATAATATATAATTAAAAATTTAAGTTTTATTTTTATTTGTTTAAAAAAGCTATTTTTAAACTTTAATATAAATAATTTATTTAATATTTTATATTTATTAAAATATTATCGAACAAAAATATATATAAATTGTTTTATAATTATATTTGTTTTAAAAAATAAAAAATATATATATTTTATAAATTAGTTTATAATAATTTATATTATATTATATTATATTTTTATTATTAAATTTGTTAATAAAAATAATTTAATAATAAAAATTTAAATAATAATATATTATACTTAATTAAATATTTATATTAATTAAAATAATTTATATAATTTATATTGTGCAAATTTAGCTTTAACGCAAATATTATATTTTTTAATAATATTTTTAACAGTTTTTTTTAGTTTTAAAAAGTTATAATTTTTTTATAGCTTTTATCTTGTTTTAGCTACTTTTTAATATTTGTGCAAAAAATGCTTATAAAATTTTTTAATAAAATTACAATATAATTTTATTAATAAATAAATTTTTTTATAATAAATTAGATTATTATAATTATATTTTTTTAGGTTTTATATTTTAGCTTGTTTTTGCTAATTATATTATTGTTAAATTTATTTAAATTATTTTGCTAATAAGTTTTTAAAAATTATATTAAGTTTTAATTTTTTATTTTTTTATAAATATAATACCTTAATATTATATTTAAATATTTTAAATTTTTTTATTTCGTATTTGCTAAAAATGTTTGCTTAAATTTTTTTTTTTTAATATAATATATTTTAAAATTAACTTAAAAAAAATTAACTAGTTTTTATATTATTTATTAATTTTTTAAGTTGTTATAAATTAAGTTAAATTTTTATAATTTAAATAAATTTTAATAAGTTTTATTATTTTTATAAAAAAAAGTTTTTATTTTTTAAGTGCTATAATAATTGCTAAAAGTTTTTTATTATAAATTAAATATTATAATGTTGCATTTTTTAATGCTTTTAAATAATAAGCTATTAAATATT
This sequence comes from Xylaria venustula, assembly GCA_022578775.1. Taxonomy (NCBI): domain Eukaryota; kingdom Fungi; phylum Ascomycota; class Sordariomycetes; order Xylariales; family Xylariaceae; genus Xylaria; species Xylaria venustula. The sequence goes on from MU389449.1 coordinate 47,143, forward strand.
ATTTTTAGTTTTTTTTTAAATAAATTAGGTAATTTAATTACTAAATTAAATATTATTTAAAATTTTAATTGCTTAAACGTTTTTTTAGCTTTTTTTAATATAAAAACGTTTTTTTTATATTTTTTTATTATATATTTAATAAATTTTTAAGCTAGTTTATTAAAGTTTTTAATTAATAATTAAATATAGTTTAAAAATTTTAATATTTATTATATATTTATAACTGTAGCTAAGTTAAAAATTTTTTAGTTATATATTGTTTTAATTTTAAATTATTATATTTAAATTTATTTTAAAGTAATTATATATTTTAAAAAATTAATTTTTTATATGTGCTATTTGCATTTTTTAGTGTTTAATCGTAATTTTACGTTTTAAAATGCTTTTAATACTAGTTTTATATATTTTTTATATTTCTTTAAAATATTAAAATAAATTAAAATATTATTTAAATATATAAATATAAATTTGTTAATAAATTTTTTAAATATTATTATTATTATTTGTTAAAAATTAGCCGGTATATTTTGTAATTTTTTTAGCATAACAAAATATTTATAAAATTTATAAATTATTTATATTGTTATTTTTTTTTTTTTTTTTGCTATGCAAATTATATAATATTTATTTAATATATTTATTATAATATATTATTTTGTTTTATTAATGTTTTTTTTATTGTTAATATTAATATAAAAAAATGTTTATTTAATATAATAACGTTATTTAATAATTAATAATTTATTATTATTTAAAATTTTGGGTTTTTATTTTTATTTAATTAAAGTTTATTATTTTTAATTTTTAGTACTATTATTACTAAATAAATTTTTTGGCTAAATTTTTGTCGAGGTATTTTTGTAATGCTTTAGCTTTTTGTAAATTTATATAATAAATTTTATAAAAAATAAATTTTCGTTTTTTTTTAATAGGTATTTTATAATTTTAAAAACTATATTTTAATAATTTTTTTTTTTTAAATAAATTTTTAAATTTTAAATATTTTTTTAAAATTTTATTTATAATATGTTTTGTTATTTCTTTTATTATTTTTGCTTGTTTTATTTTTTTTATATAATTTTTTTAAATTTTTATTTAATAACTAAATTGTTAAATTTTAATTATAATATTTTTAAACTAATATTATAATTAAAAATATTAATAATATTTAATATAATTTATTTTTTGTGTTTTTATATAAATATAACAAAAAATTTAGTTTTTTTAAATATTTAACCGTTATTATAATTAAAACTGCTTTTATTAAACGTAATAATTTTATAAAATTTTGTTTTATATTTTTAAAAAATTTAATTATATTTTGCAATTTTAAAAAATATAATATTAATTTATACTTTAAAATTAATTAATATGTTATATTATTTTTTATTAATTTTAATTGAAATTTTTAGTTAGTTTTTTTTTTATATTAAATCTTTAATAAATTTTTAATTTTTGTAATTATTTATTGTTTTTTTAACAAAAATTTAATTTGTTTTTTAATTTTTATTTTTTAAGTTTAATAAATTTTTAAACTTTTGTTTTTTTAATTATATATTTTTTGCAGTAATTATTTATGCATTAATATTATTTTTTTTAATTAAATATAATAGTAAAAACTGGTATAAATAATAAAGTAAAATAACTAATAATTTAAAAGAAAAATTTTTAGTTAAGTTTTTAATAAAAAATAAAAACTTTTATATAAACTTTTCCGTACCAAATTAATGGGCTAGCAAACCTTAATTAGCAAAGTAAATAGCTTATGTTAAACTTACCCCCTTTAAATAACTGTGTTAAATACCAGGGCATAAAAAAAACTTGTCGTTTTTAATATATTAACTAACTGTTTAATTAGTATACATATAAATTAATTAATTTTTTTTGACTTTTTTGCGAGGTTTATTTTATGCCTTTTTTACAAAAATATTTGTTATTTTTAAAATTATAGCGTTTTTAAACAAAGCATCGTTTTTAGCTTTAATAACTAGTTTACTTTTTTAGCGCTGCTAATATTTTTTTATTAATTTTATAAAGTTCCGCATTTGCTATTTCAATTTTTACTAGTTGTTTTTATGCCTATAATTTTTTTATTTAACTAAATATTAAAATTTTGTTTTAGTACGGTTTAATCGGTGTTTAAAAACGATTTTAATTTTAAAAGATTTTTTTTTTTTTAAAGTTTGGTTAATCGTCGAAAATAAAACCAAAAGGTGGTATAAAGCGGTAAAAAAAATTTTCTTTTTGTTTACCGGAAAATAAATAAGCAATAAAAATAATAAAATAAATATTAAACGTTTTAAATAAATTAAGTTTATAAGCTAATCGGCCGACTTGTTTTTTAATTTTTTAAAGTTTAGCACGTTATTGCGAAAATTTTTTAAAAGGTCGTTTAAGCAAATAGTATTTTTTATATAGCTTTAAATATATTTTGTTATTTATATTAAATTTTATTAAAATATACTTTCGATTGTAATATTGTTTAGCGCAAGTTGCGGCAAAATTTATAGCTAACTTAGCGTTTTTGCGTAAATATTTTTTAAAAAACCGGAAGTTTTTATATTTAATAATGTCGACTTTTGTCAAAATATCGTTAAAACTAGGTAAGCAAAAACCAAAAAATTATTTGTGCGCTAATAATTTAATTAAGTTTAAATACGCGCTGTTTAAATTTTATTGCAGTAAAAACAGTACGGTTATTTAGTTTTATTTAAAATATTTAAAAATATAATAGCGTAAAGCGATTTTAACGGTTTAATTTTTGCGTTTAAATAAACCGTTTTTTTATAAATAATAAACAATTGTTATAAATAGTTTTATACCAAAAGTTTTCTATAGTTTTTTTTAAAAGTCGGACGTAAATTTAAGATTTTAATTTAAAATAATACTTGTTAAAACTTTTCAATTAAAAAATAACAGCTGTTTAGCTAAAACGGTAGCTTAATTTTTTGCAGTATACTTTATATTGCTTAAAATTAACAATAACCGCTTAAAAGTTGCGCAAATAACCGTAATAAATATGTTATAATAGCTATATTTTTTTAGTTGCTATAAAATATTAGCTAAAAAAACCTTAAATAAACTAAAAATAAAGTTTATAGCAATAATTTTTATTAGTTTTACGTTTTATAATTAAATAAATTAATAATTACTATATAGTTTTTTACGGCTTATAATGCACGTTTTGCAATTATTATAGTATTTAAAATAAGCAATAACTTTGCATGTTTTTAAGTAAATAAAATAAAGTTTCAGGTTTTATATATATGTTTTTTACCGAAATAATGCTTATTATTATATATTATAGCGAAAAATTTACTAATTTATATGTTTGGTATGCATGGTTTATATTTGCTTAAATAATTAACATTATAAATAAAGTTTTTTACGATTGCAAAAAAATAGCCGGGCCGGAAAAAATTGTTAACGTTTTTATTGTTGTTATAAAATGTTTGTAATATTTTGTTATATTTAGGGTTTTTATTATAGTTAGCTATAAATTTAATTTAAACAATTTTGTTTATTATTGCTTCGGTTGTTATTATATATGCTAGTAAAATTTTTTGTGTTAATTAAATGTTATTAAAAACTAAAATTTTATCGGATCGCTTAATTTGTTTATTTTTATTTTTTTTATTTTTAATATTTTTAAAGCAATTAAATATATTTGGTATAAAATTAAAACGTTTTAAAAAATAATATATTTGTAATTTATACTGCGATAAATAAATAAAAACGTTAATAAAGCGTTTGTTAGCTTTATTTGTTAATTTTATGTTTAAATTTGTTTAATTTAAAATATTTTTAGTAGCTAAGTAGTTAATAAGCATAACTACTAAATTATATAATATTTTTACTGTGGTTTAAAGTTTTTTGCAAGTTTAAATAATGCAAACGATTTTTAACTTTAAAAAGCTATAACGCATTTTTGCTTAAAAAAATAGCGACTAAAAAATATAACAAAAAGTATTTTTATATTAAGTATAACTTTATTTAGTTTTTATTTATATTTATTACGTAAATAAAAAAGCATAACATTAAAATTTCGCTTTAAAAATTTATTTATTTGTATAAATAATATTTTATATAAATTGTAGTAAAAAATGGTGTTATAATTACATATAAACTTTTATACTGCTTTAAATAATTTTAATTTTTTTTTATAAGCGTAAAATATATGCTTTGCATATAAGCTTGTCGTTTATTTGGGTTGTTATTTATAACGCAACTAATTTTACGTTTTTTGTTAAAAAAAGCTGTTTTTTTTTGTTATAAAAAGTTTGCGCACTGCGCATAATAAAGGAAAAAGGTGCGAAAAAAACCGCTACTACCGAGGTATTATTTAAGTGCGTTTAACTGGTCGAAAAACTTTAAATCTCGAAAAGCAGCAAACTTTTTTTTAGTAGTAAATATGCCAAGTGCATTTATTTAAAACCCAAGTAGTTAAACGGAAAAATAACCTAAAAAAAACTTTTTTTTAAAAAAAAAATATTTTTATTGCAAAACAAAGTAAAAATAATGCGAAAATAATCGATATAATTTTTTTTAGTATTAAAAAAAATAATTATATTATCGATAAAAATTTTGCAAAAATTTTTATATAGCTTGGTTTTTTTATTTATAAAGCGCTAAGCATAAGCAAATAAATTGCAAAATTTTATTGGTGCTACTATAAACTTTTTAAGCTTTTAAAAGTTAATAATAATAAAGCTGTTTTTATAATTGCGATATATTTTTAATTAAAAAAAAAACTTTGTAGCGTTAACGCAAATAATATATACTTTTTTTTAAATTGCACTAATAACTTTTAATTAAAAAAAAAGTAGGTAATTATTTAGCACTGTTATTTTGTTTAACAGGCAAAAATTTAAAACTAGTCGAACTTTAAACATTTTTTTAACCTATTTTTTTGCTACAAAAATTAAATAAGCAAAAAAAATTAGTTTGTTAATTTATTTTATTTATTTTTATTTATATAACTTGTTATACACTGCGTTTAATGCTTTTTTATTTTAGTAATTTAATAAATAAACACAACTTTTAACTTTATATTTTTGCTAATTATTAACTAAAAATATTTTTATTTGTTTTTTTTTAAAAATATCAATAATGCTTTAATTTTTTTAAACCTTAGGTATATTATTAATAACTTAAATAATTTTGTTTAAAATCCCGTTTTTTTAATATAAATTAATTAGCCACTTAATAAAACAATTTTGCTAAATTTTGCAAGTTTTTTAATTCCGAAAATATTATAAACTTTAGGTATTTTAAGCTTGTTATTTTTTAATTTTTGCAATTTAAAAAAATTAAAATTTTTAGCTTTAATGTTTTAGTAAATTAAATCGGTAAATAAAATATTTTTAAATATATTTCCGTATATTTTTAATTAATTTATTATATTTTTAACAGTTATTTTATAAAATATATTAAAATTGTTTAGTGCATTAATAATCCCGGCGATATTGTTTATAAAAGTTTGATTTGCTTTATTACTAATTATTGCTTTAATTATTAAAGTTATTATAATATTTTAGTTAATAGCAAACAAGCGTAATATTTTAAAGTTGTTAGGTATATATATACTTTGTGCAATAATATTGCTTAGTATAGCTAAAGTTACGCTTAGCATTTTTGCTACTTTTGCGTTTTTAGCGGCGTTTAATGCTATAAGCGTTTTTGCTACCAGTATTATTTTTAGGCATAATTTTTATAATGTTACTTTAACGCGTTTTTTATTACTTTGTTTTTATATTTTGCTAATTTGTGTGCTTTTTAGTATATTTTTTGCTTTTAATAATAAGTTAGTTATTATTACTTGGTGCAAAATTGTAAATTTAACAATAATAATTACACTATTTTTTTAACTTGGTTTAAAATCGAAATTTCGGTTAAATAATAATAGTTTGTAAATATAAAATGTTATTATAGTTTTGCTTAGCTTAAGCATAATATTATACTGTAAAATTACTTTGCAAATGTATAAATATACGCGAAAATATATTTTAAATTTTTAGCGAAATTTTTTTGCGTTAGCAAAAATAACTTTTTGTTGCTTAAAATCAATAACTATTTTGCAAAAATTAAAAAAACTTATTTTTAAAAGTAAAAATATACCGTAGTTTTTTAAGTGTACCTAAGCAAATTTAATAATTTTTATTAAAACAAAATTGCTATATTTATTTGCGCTAAAGTAATATAATTTTATTATAGCATATTATATGCATTAAATATATTTTTTGCTAATATTTTTTTTTTTTTAATACTTGATAATATATTTAATATGTTTTAAAAAATTAAAAGTAACCAAGCTTTGTTTATACCCGGTATTATAGCAAATTTTAATATTTATGCTGTTAAAATTTTTTGTGCTATAATTTAAAAAAAAAAGTGTTTATTACTTAACTGTTAATTTATTGCTTTGTTAAATTTATATAAGCGCGGTAGCGCTTTTTAAACCGTAAATGTTAAAACGCTTTTATTATTAGCGCTGCCGGGGTTTTTTTTTGTTGCTAAAAAAATATAACCGTTTGTTTAGCAATTTAGCAAATATTTAAACAGCTTATTTTTAAAGCTAAATATTATATAATAGTTTTTATATTTATATTGTAACTTATTAATTAAAAAAATATTTTTAATTTGTTCCGGGGGCTAAAATTAATAATAGCATATATAACGCTTTTTTTTTTTTTTAAGTCGAACGTTTTACTGCAAAATTAACAAATTACACTATAATTAATAATTATATATTTTTTATCGAAGCTAAAATTTAAGTCGGAATTTAAGTGGTGCGATCGTTTGCTATTATTATTACTAAAAATATTGTTTATTTTTTTTGCTGCATTAGCTTGATTTTAAGCGCGATTGCAATTATACTAATATTTTTTATATTTGTTTATATATTATTTTTTGTTTTTTTTATGCTTTTTTTTTTTTATTTTTATTGAGGCTAGTTTTTATTTTTGCCCGACATATCGCGGTTTTTTTTTTGTTGCGTTTGTTGCGCCGTTTATTTTTTTTGTTTTTTAAGTATTTAAAATTATAGCAAAAATTTAATTAATTTAAATATTTTTAACGTGCTGCAATTAGCAGTAATAATTTTGCTTTAGCTATTTAAATTATATAATTAACTAGTTTTTAGCTTAATTTTAAAATTAAAAAATACTGTTTAATATTTAAGTTTATTATGTTTTAAACTTATGTTATAATGCTATGCTAATTATTATTATTTTAGTTTAAAATTTTTATTGCTTTTATATATCGGAGTTTTTTTTATATAAATATAATTATAGCCGCTTTATTTCGGCTTATATTACTAAGCTTTAAATTTTATTTTTTATTGGTAAACTTTTTAGTTGCTAGTAATAATTGCATAAAAAATCGGTTTATAAATTTTTTTAAAACTTTTTTTAAGCTTTTTGCTTTTATTTTTTTGCAATAATTAAAAATAAATTTGTTATTTTATTATATAACCGCTATTTTGGCTAAAAGCATAAAAAATAATATTATAATTTATTTGTTTATTATTTTTTTTATATTGTTATTTTTTATAAATAAATTAATATAATCGATAAAACAGTATATGTTTGTAAAAATTAATTTATTTTTGTTTGCTATTATTTTTATATTTTTAGCGTTATATTAATTTAGGTCGAAAATTTTTACGTTTGTTTTTTTAAGTTTATTTATTTTGTTATAGCTAGTAATTAATATAAAACTTGTAGCTCTAGGTATAGCTTAGCGGTTAAAATTATTGTTGCGCAAATTACGAAATAAATTTAAGGCTTTGCCATTGTTTAAATTGTTATTAAAGTTATTAAAGTTATTTAAATTATTAAAGTCGCGGTTTTTAAAAGCTTATATTTGTTTTGCTTAGTTAAACTATTAATAATTAATCAAAAATTTTAATAAGCTATTTATATTTAATAGTTTTAATGCGTTGCTAAGTTTTTAAATTATTGTTAATTAATATTTTACTAATTGTTTTACGTTATTAAATTAAACTGTTAAAAAAAATCGTGTAATATTTAAATTAATATTTTGCAAAGTTGCGCTAAAGCTAAAAAATATTTTTTATAATATAATAGGTTAACTAAAAATAAAATATGTTTAGCTTGCTAAAGTAGCAAGCGATACGCTAAACGGTACTGCCGATATTAATTATATATTAGCTGCAGGCAGCAATATTGCTGCGTTATTACAAATAAAAATATTTCCGTTTATATTTTAATATTATTTGCTGTTTTTATAAAAGCTAAAGTACAAATTATTAATATTAAAAAAATTAGCTAATAAGCAAAATTAGCTAAATTTTTTGCCGTTTATACTTAGCTTATTTTAAGCTAAAAGCTAAACAATTAATGCATTTAAAACTAAAGCTATTAATATTGTTAAGCTTTTAGTTAAATTTTACATTTAAATATATATTAAAATAAATAGTTTATTAATAGCTTTAATATTTTTGTTTAATTTAACAATTTTTTTGTTTAGCAATATAACATTTTTGCGTACCGCGTTAATTTTTTTTTTATTTGTAGCTTAATTAATTATTTGCTATAAATTTTTTTAATCGTTTTTTATCGATAATTTTGCTATTTAAACTTGTTTTTAATAAAATTTTATAAATTTTAGTTTTATTTTAAATTTTTTAAAACTTTGAAAAAAATTTTTTGTTCGAAGTTTTAAGTTTTATTATATATCGATAGTTTTTTATTTTTAATTAAAACTTTTTTAACGGATTTGTTAGGCATATTTTTTAGTGCCGCGTTTATAATATATAATATATCGCATTTAATAAGTTTTTTTTTTTAAGCTTAAATAAGCTTGCTTTAGCTGTATTTAGCTAAAGTTTAAATAAATTTAGCTAAAAAAGTTTTAATTATATAATACTTAAAATATGCTTTATTTTTAAAACATTTAATTCGCTAGGTAAAAAAAATTTCCCGGGCAAAAATGCTAAATATATAAACAGGTATAAAAGCAATAAGTTATATAATTATTTAAAGCATTTTTTAATAAAAATAAATAGTTTTAATAGCAATTTATTTTTGCCGGTTAATAATAATTTTTTAGCAATTATTAATTTTAGCGTAAAATTATAAACTATAAAAATAATTTAATATTTTATATAAAAAATATCGAAAAAGTTTTTTTAAAACATGTTAATATTATATATTTACTACCAAAATTTATAATAGTTTTGTTATTTTATTGTAAATTTGTAAAATATAGTGGGGTTTATGTGCCGGCTGGTGCTTACGCATAAATTTATTGGTTAGCTATTATATAATTTTAATTTTACGGAGTGTAAAATGCAAAGTTTTTACGCAAAATTGCCAAAGTTATTTAATGTTTAAAAAAAATATACAATATATTAAAAAAAAAAAAACATAATAAAAAAAATAAAATATAATATTTTTAATAATATTTTGTATATAATAAAATAATTAATAAAACTGTAAATATTAATTTTACTTAGTAAAATTAAATGTAGTATTGCAAAAAATAAACACGGCTACTCGGAAAAAATGCTAAAAATAAAAATATTATAATTTTAATTTTTTTGCGATTTTAGCGGTCGATATTTAAAGTAAACTTAGCGTTAAAATATATTTAATTTATATAGTTTTAACATAAAATTAAAGTAAATTGTAGCGTTTAAAAGCGATTTATTGATATAACTTTAAAATAGCGGCATAGCTGTTAAAAATTAATCCGGCGTTTTTTGCAAAGTTATTTTATTTTGGCGTAAAGCTTGCGGCTATTAAAAAACCAATCCGAAGTTTTAATTGTAATAATTTTATTAAAGTTTTAGGTGCGCGCAACTGTTAAAAAACCAATCCGGGCATTTAATATTACCGGCAAAAAAATAAAATAAAAAAACTGTTAATTAAAAGTCGCAAAATTAATAGTTCACTTTATTACTTAGTAAAAACTAGTATAAATAATAAGGTAAAATAACTAATAATTTAAAAAAAAATTTTTAGTTAAATTTTTAACAAAAAACAAAAACTTTTATATAAATTTTTTTGTATTAAATTAATAAGCTAGCAAATTTTAGTTAGCAAAATAAATAGCTTATGTTAAATTTACTTTTTTTAAATAACTGTGTTATATAATATAGTTTAAAATTTTTGCTTTAATAATTTTAAATTGTTTATAAATAATTTTTTATTTTTATTTTTGCTTTTTAAGTTTTTTATAAATAATATTTTTTATAGTTTTGTATTTTTTCGGTAAATTTTACAATAAATTTTTATATAACATAAATATTTATAAATAATTATTTTTTAATTAATTTAAATATAAAAATGTTTTTTATATATTTATAAATTATTTTTTAAATTTTTTAAAACATTATAAATATAATAATATAGTTTATATTTATTAATTTTTAATTTATATTTTAATAAAAATATAAATGTTTGTTTATATAATTTATAAATAATTGCTATATAATATATATATTTTAGCGCTATTGTTTGTTTGCTTTGGTTAATATTTATATATATTTGTTAAATTTTTTTGATTAATTATTAGTGTGCAAAAGCACTATAAAGCTATTATTAATAAAATTAACAAAATTTTAACAAATAGGTTTAATGTCCGGTTTAATTTATTTTACGCTAATATTTATATAAAATTAGCGCTTTAAAAAATTTACTTTGCAAAAATGCTACCTTAGCGGCCTTGCTTTGCAAAGTTTTACTTTGCGCACATTTAACCAAAATATACGCAAAATAAATTTTACTAAAACTAGCGCTTTAAAAAACCTATTTTGCAAAGTTTTACTTTACGCTTATTTAATTAAAATATGCGTAAAATAAGCTTTATTAAAACTAGCGCTTTGGAAAATTTACTTTGCGGAAAAACTGCTTTAGCAATTTTGCTTTAAAAATTTCACTTTGCAAAAACTATTTTTAAAGCATATAATCCGATAAAACGAAAAAAAAAAAACAACAATAATATAAAAAGCTTAAATATTACATATAAAATAATTAAATAATAAAATGTTTTTTGTTAAATTAATTAATATATTTATTATTTTAAATTATTATTTAATTAACGAGTAAATTTGCAAACAGCATTATTTTTACCTAGTTTACACATTATATTTTAATTTATAGCATATAGTTTATATAATTAACTATTAAATAATTTATTTTTAATAAATTATAAGCCTAAAATATTTTTAAGTTTAAAGTTAAATATTATTATCAGCTTTACGTTAAATTTTACTTTTTATTTTTAAATTAATTATAGCAATTTGCTATTATAAAATATTTTAATTTTAATATTATAAATTTAAATAATTTATTTTAAAAAATATTTAATTTAAATTTTTAAGCCGGCTTTAAAAACTTTTTAAAGCAATTTACAATTAATTTAATACTGCTGCAGCAAGCTTTAAAAAAAGCTATTTATAATTTTTAAAAATAAAACTAATAAATTATAGCAATATTTAAAGTATTGCAAAAATTTTTTTCCGAAACTTTAATTATATTTAATAAAGCTGCATAAAAAAAGTTAAACAAAAATTTAACTTTAAATATTTATTTAATTTTAGCTAATTTAGCAAAAAATTAAACAAATAAATTATTACGCTTAATAAATTTTAAAAACTAAAAAATAATAATAATTACAAAAAATAGCTGCAAGTTTTAATTATTATGTTTTAAACCGTTAAAATATTATAATTTTTATAAAACCTTACTTTAATTAATTGTTTTTTTAATGCTAAACAAATTACTGTGTTTTAAATAATTAAAAGCATTTTTACGGATATTTCTCAAGAAAACATTGCTTAAATTAGCAACCTTATAAAAACGTTTTAAATAATTACTAATTTTTACAAACTTAACGACAACTTGGAAAAAAATTACTTATATAAAGAATTTTACTTATTAAAACTATACAAAGTGTTTAAATTTTATTTTTTTAATGCCAAATTTTTTTTTTTAATTTTAAAATTACGGGAAAAAAAAGCAGTAATTATTTTTGTAAACTAGTGTAACAATTACCTAAAAGCATTAAAAAAAACTTGCTTTAGCTAAATAAGCTAAACTAAGCAAGCTATACGCTTAGCAAGCCGTATTAATCCCGCAAATAATTTTATTGTTAAATTTTTTATAGCAAATACTATTTAAAACTTTTATTACCGATTTAAGCATTAAAACAAAAATTTTTAAAAGTTTAATTAATTTAATTATAATTTTCAAATTATAAAAAAAACAAATTTTATTAATGCTAAAAATAAAAACAAAAAGCTTTTTAATAAAAAAAAAAAACAAATAAAAATTAAAAAAAAAAACGGCATAAAATAGCTTTTATTAAATTTTTAATTAAACAAAAAACTTTTTAATTATTATATTAGCTTTTAAATTATACTAGTATTTAATAATTCCGAAAAATAAGCTGCCTATTTAATTTAACTTAAACAAAAAAACAAACCTAGCAATTATTTTTAGCTGTACGATATAAAAAGCACTGTTAACATTTTAAACAATAAAGCAAATTTTGCTATTTATAAAAAATTTAATAGCAAAGTACAGCAGGTTTTTATAAAAAAAAGTTACTTTAAAACTTTAAAGAAAAAATCGGTAATTTTTAAACTTTACTGCAGCAATAATACCTATAAAAAAATAATTTTTAATAACGTTTTATATATTTTTAAATTTAAGTGCAATATAATTTTAAAAGCTTTTTATTTTAAGTTAAAAAAATATATAAATAACTTTATTTTTTACAATAGCAAGCATTTTTTTATAGCATTATTAAAATTTAAACAACTAGCTTTTTATATCAACCTTTAAAAACTAAACATTTTTTTAATACTTAAAAAATATATATTAAAAACAATTAATATTATTTCCGTAATATTTAACCAAAAAAAACCTAACAGTAATAAATCTTTAGTACTAAAATTTAAATTAAAAAAACCAAAAAAAAACTTGCTGCTACTTATTGCAATTAATTTTTTAACCACGTTATTTCGACTATTAAAATTAGCACTATTTTAGCACCGAAAACTAAAGCATATTAAATTACCATTTTTTAAAAAAACCGCTAAAATAACCTTAAGTTTGCTTAACCTCAATTTTATAAAAAAAACAGACTTTTTTTGCCGAAAATATGCTTTAAATAAAACCGTTAAAAAATATATAGCTATTAAAATTAATTATTTTACAAAAGTATTTACTATAGTAGCAAATAATTTATTTAGCTTAAAATTAATATTTTGCAATAAATAACTTTATACGTTTATAATAGTTAAAAAAACCATTTGGTATTATTAAACTTATTTTTTAAAAAACAAAAAAAAAACATTTTTTTAATAGCTATTTAAAGCATTTTTAAAATGCTAAAAAATAAATATAAAATTTACTTAGCATATTTTTATTATAATAACAAACTTAAAGTTTATAACGCAGTAATATAAACTTAGCTAAATAAAAAAAATATTATTTGCAGTTATTTAAGTTTTAAAACTTTTAAATAAAATAGCTTAGCAAAATAATTTATTAAAATAATTTTAAACCGCTTACGGGCAACTATATAAAAAGCTAAAATCCTTTTTTTTTTTTTAGTGCTATATGCTACCGGCTATAATAAACTTAATTAACTAAATAGCAATTATTAACAAAAATATAACGCTTTATTAAATTTTGCGCAATGTACTAAAGCTTAGTTTAATTTTTTATCGTTTTTTGCTTATTTGTTATATAGCGATTAAAACTTTGTGTGTTATTTTTATACCTATGCAAAAAAAAATTAAAAACTTTAAGCTAGCAAAAAAAGCAAAAAAAAGCTAAATACTAGCTATAATTAACAAAAAAATATATTTAGTATATATTAAGGCTAAACATACAGTAATATAATTAACCACTGTTAAACTGCTAAATAAAGCACTAGTTTTAGCAAATAATATTAACCTAAAAAAAATACCTAAATTAAATAACTTTAAAAAAAAGCTATAGTTTTAGCTTAACGGAGTTAACAAACCAATATTACCTAAGCTTAATTTTTTTTTAAAAAAAGCTACCCTTAAAAAATTTAATATAAAAAAAATAAACGCGCAAAAATTGCCGATTATACCAAACATTTTAATTAAACTTTCAATTTTACCCCAAAAATATAAAAAACAATTTTTAAAAATAAAAAACGAAAACATATTTTTAAAAAATTAACAAAAAACATTTAACACTAATAAGCAATTAAATAACTTTATAAAAATAAATACTTTTATAAACAATTAAATAATAACAGTTAATAATTTTGTTTAAAATATTATGCTAGCTATTACAGCGGCTTTAAAAAAACTACGCAATTTAAAACATATTTTAAAAATTGCAAATGCAAAAAAACATTTAAAGGCCGCTAAATTAAAGTTTAAACAGCTTTTGTTATTAAGCGCTTTAAAATTTATAGCTAAAAATAAAGCCTAGCAACAAATTATTAACAACCGCTAAGTACTAAAAAAAAAGCTTAATAAGCTAGAAAAAATCACTAAATTTAAAGCTAAACTAGTAATTAAAAGTTTTAAATAAATATTTAGCTTTAATTATAACAAAACGTTTGCTTTTATTGCTATATTTTTTATATAGAAAATTTTTCTGGTATTAGCAGCTATTTTTAACTAAAAAATTAAACAAATTAACTTTATTAAAGCTTTTTTTAACGGCGATTTTTTAAAGCTTATTTATACGCATTTGCTAAAATGTTTAAAAGTGTTATTAAAAAACTTTAAGCTATTCGATATAGCTTTAGCGGCCGAATATAACTTTATTTTAAAACAAATTATATAAATTTTTCGCTTTTTATATAAATTTAAACAAATATTAAAACAGTAGCAAGTTAAACTGTTTAAACTGCTAAAATTACTAAAATTTATTTTATTAATAAACAATTTGTTAGTTTGCTATAACTTAACATTAAATATTTTTATTATAATTTATGTTAACGATTGTTTTTTAATCAAACTAAACAAAACACTAATTAAAAAATTTAAAAAAAAAATTTACCAAATTTTTAGTATTAAAAACAAAAAATTTGCTGCCTGGTTTTTAAAAATAAAAATTAAGCAAAATAAACTTAATTAAACGCTATATTTTTAACAGTTTTAATATATTAAAAAAGCCTTAAAAAAACTAGATTTAAAAAATATTAAGCTTACTAAAGTTTTTTTACAACTTTTTATACCGAAAATAAAAAATTTTAGCTTTTTGTTAACTAAAAAACAATATTACTATTATCAAAAAATAATAAGTATTGCTAACTATTTTAATTTTATAATTTAATTAAATATAGCTTTTACCTATTAATAACTAGCCACAAAATTTTAAAATTTTTGCAAAAAGCATTTATTTGCTGCTATTAATTTGTTTAAATATTTGCTAAGCTTAATAAACTACGAAATAAATATTAAGCTAATAATATTAGCTATAACTAATTATATTTTTACAGTTGCAAATAATAGCGACTATATAAAATGTTTTATTATTGCTAAATTAACGTAAATATATGCTATTATTATTGCTAATGCTACAATTAGCTAAAAATTTAAACAAGCTAACACTATTGCTTTATTTACTTATAAAACCGAATATATTGCTTTTATTAAAACAATTAAAAAAGCTTAATAGCTTAAAAAATTGTTTAAAAAAATTAAATTGCCCGTTAAAAAATTTATTATTATTTTTAAAAATAATACAAAAATTATTGCTACTTTTAAAAATTTAAAACATTATTAACATATTAAGCATATTTTAGTAAAATTTTAATTTGTTTAAAAAACATAAAAAGCCGGCTTAATAAATATAAAATATATTTTTACCGAAAAAATGCCCGCAAATAGCTTAACTAAAGCTTTCGTTTTTATAAAACAAGCTAAGTTTTAATAAATGCTTAAATTTGCAGCGATGCTTTAAAAGCTAGCTAAATCTTTAGTTTTTTTAGCTAAAAGTTTAAAGCTATTTTTAGCTTTTTTTATTAACTAAAAAAAACTGGCATAATTAATGCTAACTAAAAAGCGCATAGCAATATTTTTTCCTTTTAAATAAAAAAATAAACTTTTTGCTACTAAAGCTTATTATTGCTATTTTAATTTTTATTAAAAAAATATTATATTACTAACTATAATTTTTTGTTTTTTTTATATTATATATTTATTATTTTTATTATTTAAAAATTATATATTGTTAATATGTTTAGCGTTAAGCTTTGTTAAAAATAGCAAGCTAAATAATAAAACTTAAATAATGTAATTTAAATTATTTATATTAGCTATATTAGCATTATAAATTACAGCTTTTGAAACGCAAAAAGTTAATAAATATTTTGCTAAACGTTAAGCGCCGATTTTTTTCCTATAAATTTTAACTGCGGCATAACAAAGCAATAAATATTCCGTTATATAATTAGCGCAAACGTTTTTTATAATACGTTTATTAATTTTATAAAAAATGCTTTAGTAATATTTATTAGCTATAATTTTTAAAAAAACAATATTTTTCGACTTTTGTTTTTTAATAAATGCTAGTTAACTAATAAATAAAAAGTTATTTACTATTATTAGTTATACATTAAAATTATAAAAAAAATTATTGCCGATAATATAAAAAAAGCTTATTTATTAAGCAGCAAAGCTTTTATTAATTATATTTGCCGGCTAACTTGCGCTAAACACTTTTTATTGTAAAAAAAAAAACGAAATTTTAAAAAAACAATTTTTAAAAATTATACAGCTATAATCACGCCTATATAAAGCGAATTAACGGCTTATATTTAAATAACGCCTTTTTTTTAACAGCAAAACTAAAATAGCCTTTAAAAATATTAATAAATTAATATAAAAAGTTTTTTTTAAATTATTTATTTATTTAAAGTTTTTTTGCCAAGCAGCTAAGCTTTAAAAAAGGTAATTTATACAAGCCGAAACAGCGATAAATAATATTTTTAAAAAATAAATTAACTTTTTAAAATTATATTTATATAAAATAATAAAGCTTAAAAATATTACACCGGTATTTTTTTTAGTTTTTAAATTTTACCAAGCTAGTTTTTACGGTTTAAATTATTACTATTATTTAAAAATATTGCGTTTTTGCTAATAATTTATTTTTTTATTAAGCTTTTGCTATTGCTTTAATAATTAATTAATTTGTTTTTATTATTAACGCGCCAATTCGGAAAACTTACCGGAAAAATTGTAATTAAAGTTATTTTTTAATTATTAAACAAAAACCTTACTGCTATATATTTATACAAGTTTTTTTTAAGGTAAACGTAGCGAAATATTTGTTTTAACGTTAAAAAACCTAAAATAACTGCTAATTTAATATTTAATTAAGCTTATAATAACTATAATTTTAAAAAAAATACCTATATTTCTAGTGATTTTATTATATAAAGTTTTGCTAAATAGTATGCTATAAGCTGCTTAAAACTTTTTTGTTAGTATTAAAGTTTATTTACGTTATAGCGATTTTAATAACGCAGTTTTTTTTGCCGTGCTTAAAAATTAAAAGTTTTTAGTAAATATTATTTATTAATAAAAAATAATTTAGCACTTTTATTTGCTTATAAAAATTTAAGCTATTTATATTATAGCAACTTTAGTAACGCAGCATTTTTTGCCGTGCTTAAAAGCTAATAACACTTAGTAAATATTATTTACTAAAAATGTTAAAGCTTAATAACACTTAGTAAATATTATTTATTAATAATGTCGGAATTTAATAATATTTAGTAAATATTATTTATTAACAGCGTTAAAATTTAGTAATATTTAGTAAATATTATTTATTAATAGCGTTAAAACTTAATAATATTTAGTAAACATTATTTATTAAAGCTTTAATTTTATAGTAAATATAAGCACTACAGTTTACTAAATATTTAATTTATTAATTGCGATTTAACCTGCCGGTTGGCTTTTTTTATATATTTATTAACTTTACTTAGGTTAAAAATATAGTTTAAAAAACTTTTATGCAGGTAAATTAATCCCAAAAAAAATTTTATATAAAAAATTTGTTATAACAATTTATAAAACGCGATTTTAAGCAAATTAAAAAAAAATTAAGCTATATAAACATTTTTTGCTTGCATATTTTAATTAAAAAAGCGTGTTAAATTTTTTTGATTAATTATTAGTGTGCAAAAACATTATAAAGCTAATATTAATAAAATTAATAAAATTTTAACAAATAAATCCGATGTTTGGTTTAATTTATTTTACGCTAGTGTTTATATAAAACTAGCGCTTTAAAAAATTTATTTTGCAAAAACGCTACTTTAGCAGCCCTGCTTTGTAAAATTTTACTTTGCGCACACCTAACTAAAATGCGCGCAAAATAAGCTTTACTAAAACTAGCGCCTTAAAAAATTCACTTTGTAAAGTTTTACTTTACGCCTATTTAATTAAAACACGCGTAAAATAAGCCTTATTAAAACTAGCGCTTTAAAAAATTTACTTTGCGGAAAAATTGCTTTAGCAATTTTGCTTTAAAAATTTTACTTTGCAAAAACTATTTTTAAAACACGTAATTTAATAAAACAAAAAAAAAAAAAAACAACAATAATATAAAAAGCTTAAGCACTATACATAAAACAACTAAATAATAAATTTTTTTTGTTAAATTAGTTAATATATTTATTACTTTAAATTATTATTTAATAAACGAGTAAACTTGCAAATAATATCGTTTTTACTTAGCTTGCACACTATATTTTAACTTATAATATATAGTTTATATAACTGGCTATTAAACAATTTATTTTTAATAGCATTAAATATATTTTTAGCAGCATTTTATAAAAAAGTTTTTTATTATAATTATATAAGCTTTTTTTTTCGATATTTTAATTTAAATTATTTATTAAATTAAATTTAGCATTATTTTTGCTTATTAATATTATAAACAATTATATTTTTTATAAAATAATTAATATAAAAATTTATAAATAGCTTTTTTTAAATATAATTTGCAGTTTTTATTTTTATAATAAATATATTTTTACTTAATTTATTTTAATAATTAATATAATTTTAAATAAAATTTGCATGCTTTATTTTTTAAATTATTGCAAATAAAGCATTTATTTTATTTTAATATAAAATTATTATTTTAATAAATAATTGCAACGCTATATTTAGCTTTTTAAAAAAAAAAATTTTTATTTTTTAATTATTTATTATTATTTTAAACTGCTATAATTTTTGTTTTTTTTTTAAGCTAAAATTTTTTTTTTTAATATGTTTTTTAACTATTTAGTTTTTTATTAAACCGGCAATTTTTTTTAAAGTGTTTTTTTTTATTATAATTAAAATATTTAATTTATAATATATTTTTAAAAAATTGCTGTTAAATTACATTTATTTTTTTTATTTTTTGCTTTTTATTATTTTAAAAAATTTTAGTTTTTTTTAAAGTTTTTTTTTTTAAAAAATATTAATTAAAAACTTTTTTATTAATTATAATTATTATATTAATATATTTATTAAATTTATTTAGTTTATTTATTTTAAATAATTTGTTTTATATTTATATTTTAAATTTTTTATAAAATAAATAAAATAAAATTAATTTTAATCGTTTTAAAATTGCTGCTAATCGTTTAAACTTTATAATATATTTTAATGTTTATATTTTTGCTTAAATTAATATAGCTGCTTTTTAATATATTTTACTTTTTTAATATTTTTAAATAATATTTTTATACGTTTTTTAAATTTGTTATAATTTGAAAAAAAAAATTTTGTTTTTTTTTAAGGTTTTTTTTATTGTTAATTTTTAAAAAAATTTTAAAAATTAGTTTAAACTATTTAAATATTTTTTTGGCTAAAAATTGCAATATAATTATTATTTTTTAATTATTTTTTATAATTAAAAATAAATATTATTTTATGTTATATTTTAGCGTTACAAAAAAAGCAAGGCTTTTAAAAACAGCGTATATTATACTGAAATTTAAGCATAAAAAAAAAAACAAACTATGTATAAAAGTGGTTAAAAATTACGCGTTATATATATATGCGGTAAAAGGTGCGCCAAGTAGCGCCAAATGTAGTGTGTGTAGCGTAGTGTTAAGTTAACAAAGCTTAGCTGGCCACTAACGCATAATTATCCCTTTTTTAAAAAAATAAATGCGTTTGCGCAAATTTAAACCGGAGTTTTTAAACAATATGTTTTTTAGCCAATAAAAAAATAGCTTTAAGTATTTATTTTTTGTATAATTATACGCTGGGCCTTTATTTTGTTGCGTTATTATACTAGTTTTTTATATATTAATATTGCAATTTTCGCTTATAATTACTGTTAATATATAAGCTTTAATTAATTTTTTTATATAATATTTATACGTTTTTTCGTTTTACATTTTAATGCATTTTTTTTACGGGCCGTTTTATAAGCTTATTATCGTTAAAGTGCGGTTTATTAAATTTATCGTTTTTAGCTGCTTGCAAATAATAATTTAGTTATATTAAAGGGCTAATAAAGCTTGGGTTTTTATTGTAAAACTATTTTAGTAATGTTATATTATTTTTAAAGTTTTTAGCTAAATATTATTTATTGTTAACGTTTTAGCTTTTTTAAGCAATTTGATATTATAATTTTTTATAATATAATCGCAATATATAAATATATTTAACAATAAATTTTTTTTTGCTTTTTAATTTAATTATTTTGCCGCTTAAATTTTAAAACTTTTGTTTTAGCAATAAATTGTTAGAATATTTGCGTAATCGGTTGGCATAATATCGATTAATTACTTTTTATAAAAAAAGTATTTTAAAAATATATATATTATTTTTTTGTTCGAAAACTTTAAACGTTTATTGCGTTATTAAATAGTTTAATTTGTTAAAAAAACGGTCGGTTTTTTATAATTGTCGTTTTTTAAGTATAAAAACATAATTTTTTATATTAAAGTTAAGTTTTTGTTGCGATTTATTAGCTTATACAGTTATTTGTTTTTATGCGTGCACTAGATTATTTTTTGCGGTTTTTATAAATTATGCTATTTTTTAAGTTTTTATTTATGCGTTTTTACGCAAAGCTTTTTTTTTAGCTAGCAATTTAGCTAATTTCCGTTTTATTATTTAATTTTTTTAATTAAAGCTAAAAAGCATTAAAAAGTTTATTTTTATTTTATAAAGCACTATTTTAGTTAATTAGTGCGGTAGCGCGGCTTGTGTATAATTTATAGCGGGGATTTTTTTTAACCAGTTATTTTAGTAGTGGTTAATATACGGGCAAAAACGTTAGTTTAAATATTTATTTATAATTTTGGCTTAACTAACGGTTTTATAATATCCGGCAAACGTAAGCATATATTTAATGCTTATTAATTTGCATAGCTTATTTATAAAGCTGGAAATAAATTATGGTTTTTTATTAATAACAATAAATATAAATATTTTAAATATTTTAAATAGTTTTTTATAGTATATTTTTACTGCGTTTGCAGCTGTAACGTGTACGGTATAAAATACCGTTTATATTTTTTTGCTTAGTCGGTTTACTATAATAAAAGCATTGTTATATTTATGCTTGTTTTTAAACATTTGTTTAAAATTTATTACTAAATAACGCTACATTTTGTTTAAAACAAATAATAGTTATAATTTATTAAGTGTTTTATTTTTCGGTTATTTAGCTAATTTGCATTGCAAACAATTAAAAATATATATATTACAATTGTTTTTTAATTTAAGCCACTAATAATTTTTAATAATTAATCGTTTTGTTTTGCTTTTTTTTAGGTGTGCTGTTAGCATATAGTTATAGCTTTTTTAAATTAACATTATGCATAAATTATAAATGTTTAAAACTATTAATTTATTTTTATATATAGTAAATTTATTTCGAATAACTTAATTTTTATTGTTTTTTTTTGGCTTTTTGTTTATAAATTTTTATTCCGAGGTTATTGCGGTTTTTATTTAAAACTTTATTAATTAAGCGATATTTTTTAAAAATTTTAGCTTTTAGTATAAATTTTAGCTATAAAATTAACTTTATAAAAATTTGCAATTTATATAAAGCAGTCGGCTGCAATTTATATATAAACGCTAATTGCGGCTTAAATAATGATATTTTTTTTTATAAAAAAAAAGCTGGTTACCGGTTTAAATATTATAATATATCGGTAAGCTTTTTTTTTTTGTTTTAAAGTGCACAGGTTTTTTTATTTGCAAAATATAGCGTTTATTACTATGTTTTTTTTGCCGGGTCGGTATATAATTACAAAGTTATATTTTAAAAATAATTTAGCTTATTTTGCTTGTTATAAGTTAAAATGTTATTTTTAGCTAAAATATATTAGTGCTTTATAGTTAATAATAATAAAAAACGGCTTTTTGCGAAAATTAATTAGCTTTGGTTTTTATTTTTCCAAAGCTAATTTTATAGCTAATATTTTTTTATCGTAAATATTATAATTTAACTTGGCGTTGTATAGCATTTTGGAAAAAAATGTTACCGGGTGCTATATATCGCTATATAATTATAACAGTATATTTGCTGCTATGCTATTTAAAGCGTTAGTTTTAATTTTTATAAATAAATCGTAGTTAAAATATTATAAAATAAATGCTAACGTTAATATTTTTTTTAGTTTTTAAAAAAAAAATTCGCAGTTATTTATTTATAAAAAGTTTATATTTTTTTTAGTTAATTAGTTTAGTAGTTTAACTATTTATTTATAATTTTTTACAAATTTCCTGTAAAAATTGCAAAATTTTAAAAACAATTAAATATTTTTTATTAATATAAATAATTTTTAATTTTATATTATTTTAATTTTGCTTAAGTTTATTTAAAACTTTTTTATAATAACGATATAGCTTAAAAATTATATTTTTATAACATAAAATTTAAATTTTTTAAAGTCGGCTTGCAAACTAGCTTTTTTTAATTTATTAAAAAAAAAATTTATATATTTTTTATATTTTTTTAAGTTGTTAAAATAAATAAAAATATTGTTAATATATACATTGCAAAAATTATTTAAATATTTAAACAATATATTATTAATATATTTTTAAAATGTTACCGGTTTATTAATTAAGCTAAACAGTAAAATTTTATAACGGTATGCTTTATAACATATTTAAAACGTTGTTAAGTTTTTTTGTTTAAATAGCATATATATTTTGTTAAACGTTTGTTATATATTAATTTTAATAAAAATTTTTACTTGCAAAATATATAATAGCATTTTTTTAATTAAAAGTAAAAAATACTTATTTTTTTTTGTTAAACTGTTTAATTTTTTATAATTTATATAAAGTTATATTTTACTATATAGTTTTTTAACGAAAAAAATTAATAAAGCAAAAAACGCGTTGCTTAATTTAATAAAGCTTAAATATAATTATTTAACAAAATAATTTTTAATTATTTTTAGCTTGTTAAATAATATTTTATATAAAAAAATAAATTTAATGTTATTTTTTAATTTTTTTTTAACAAATTTTATTTTATAATTTATATTAAGTTTAAAAAGCGGTAATATATCGGCATTTATTTTGCTAAAAGTTTTTATAATATTATAATATTTTTTAAAAATTGTTTTTATTGCTTTTTGTTTTAATTTTTTATTTTTTTTTAAAAATTTTTTTTTTTGTTTTAAAGTAATTAATTAATTTGTTGATTTAATATATAGTAATAATATTTACTTTATTTTTAGTATTGTTGCGTTTTGTTGCACGGTTAAACGCAATTATACTAATTAATACCACTCCGGGTAATAGCCGTTTTTTATATTATTTAAGTTTATTTTTTTATATTTTGTAAAAGCTATAAGCGTTAGTTTTTTAAGCAGTTAATATGTTTTTTTCGGTTTTTTAAGTTTTTTTTTTTAAAAATAACTTAAAAAGTAAAAAAAAATTATTATTTAAATTTTATTTTATTTTAGCAATATTATTAACTATTAAATTTTTTTTAAGTTAAGTATTTAATTTACGTAAAATATTTATAACTTTAAGTTTAATATATTTTTTCGCAAAAATTTTTTAGTTTTTTTTTGCTTAAGCTTTATGTTTAATTTTATATTTTTTTTTCTGCATTTTTTTAAAATTTTAAATGCTATAGCTAAATATTTGCTTTATTTATTTTAATATTTTTATTTAGTTTTAATTTAGCTAGCATTATAGCAAAAAAAATAAAGTCGTAACGTTTATAATTAAATAAAATATTATATTTTTTAAACCATTTTTATTTGAAAATAATATTGTGCTGTATATTTAAAACGAAAAAAAATATTTTTTAAAACAATTTTTTTTATATTTTAAAGTTTAGTTTTTATATTTTTATAATTGTTTGTTTGCTTTTGCTGTTATATTTTATAACAAAGCAAAGCAAAACATTTATTTTTTTAAATTATAAATATTTTATAATTTGTTTACTAAAGCAAATATTTATAGCAGCATAAAAACTAGCTTTTATATTTTCGAAAAAATTATAAATTTGTAAAAAAATTTTATTATTGCTTACGGTATAAATATACAAAAAAAGTTTTTTTTAAAAAAATTTATTTATTAATTTGTTTTTTTTATTAATTTTTTAAAATATTTTTTTAAGCAAAAGTTTATTTTTTAAGGTTATTTTTTTAACTAAACGCTTATAGCGTTATTTTTGCAATTATTAATATTTTAGTATTTTTATTTAGCTATAAAAGCGTTAATGCAAGCTTTTTTGCTAAAAGCTTTTAATAAGCAATTTTAAATAATATAACCGGCTTATTTACAGTTAAAACATTTTTTTTCAAAAAATAATTTTTTTATTTTTTTAAGTAATATTTTAAATTTAAATTTAATAGCAGCAAATTTTGCGCTTTTATTATTATTATTGTTATTATTACCAAGTTTTTTTCCGAAATAATTTTTACCGGTATTTTTATTGTTAAAACCGCTAGCTTTATTGGTTTGTTTTTTTGCTTTGTAAAAAACGTTTTTTTTTTAATTATTAAAATATAAATAATGTGTTATTTAAATATAATATTTGCAAAAAATATTAAAATTTACGCTAAGCTTAAAATATTTAGCAATAATATTATAAACAAAATATATAAACAGCTTGTTTTTAAAGTTTTTTTTTTTTTTTTATTAAAGCAAATTTTTTTAGCTAATTAAACAAATTTATTTTTAAATTTCGAAAACTTTTTTAAAATATATTTTTTAAAACTTTTTTTTATATGCAAGCTTTTATATTTTATTTTTATTTTTTTATAGCATTAACGTTATAATAATTATTTTATAAATAATTTATTAATTTTTTAAAAATTTTAATTTAATTGAGGTAAATTATAGCTAAATAAAATTATAAATTTTTAGCGACTAAATTGCTTAGCTTAAACTTAATTTTACGCATTTTAGCAAAATTATTAAAAAACTAGTTTAAATTAATTTTTAAGCAACCGGTTATATTATAGTGCTATATATTAAATTTTATATCGTTTTTAATCAAATTATTAAAAGAAATTATAATATATATTTTAATAAACTTATAAATTTTATTTTTGGTAAAAATTAATTTAAAAATGTTTTATTAACAAAAAAATAAATTAATAATTTATTAATTAATATTATTTATTTAAGCTTATAATTTATTACGTTTTTTAATTATGTTTTAAAATTTATTAAGCAGCTTATTAATATATCATTAAGCATTAATTATTTTTTAGTAAATTTTAGCGTTTTTTATTTTTATTGCGGCAAAATAAATATTCTAGCTTATTAAACCAATTATTTTAACTTTAGCTTTTTTTAAAAGTTTATATAAATTTTTTGCATGCTATGCGTTTGCAAGCATTATAATATTACGTAGTTTAAATTTATGCTATAGCTGTTAAAAATATTTTTATAATATATTTATAAAAGCGCTTTTATTTATTAAGCTTTTAAATTTTAAAATTTTAGCTTAAAGTTTATTAATTAAAAAAAAAATAAAAATGCGGGTTAATTTTTTTTAAAAAATGCGCTAAAAATTTTATTAATAAAAAAAATAAGTTTACAGTAAAAATTGTTTTTTTTATAGCAATATTAATTATTAATAAATGTAAAATTAACAATTGCTCGGTAAAATTTATATTGTTATATAATAATTTATATTTGTTGCTTATTAATTATTTTTTTTAAGCTTAAAGTTTTTATTTTTGCAGTTTTAATAGCTAAAACAATTTAAAAAATATTTAATAATCGGCATTATAATTTAGTGCGCATATTTTTATTACGCAATGACAAGTTTTTCAAATTTTTTAATAAAAAGCAAACTTTTTTGCAGGCTTATTTTTATAGCGTAGCTTGTTAAGTTTTGTTACGCACTATAATTATATTTTTAATAAGTTTAAAGTAAAATTAATCGATATTAGTTTTTAGTTTTCGGTTTTGGTACGAAAAATAATTAAAAAAGCAGTTTTTATGCTTTTATAAAAAAAATAATGCTTAAATTGTTATACTTTAGCGTTATAAAAAAGGCAAGGCTTTTAAAAACAGCGTATATTGTACTGAAATTTAAGCATAAAAAAAAAAACTATTTATAAAAGTGGTTAAAAACTACGCGTTATATATATGTGCGGTAAGGGGTGCGCCAAGTAGCGCCAGGTGTAATGTATGTAGCGTAGTGTTAGGTTAACAGGGCTTAGCTGGCTACTAACGCGTGACTTTTTAAATAAAATTACGTATAAATTAAAAACGCATTTATATTAATAAATTTATTATACGGTTTAAAAGCTATAAATTTAAATTTTTTTATATTTAATAATTTCGATATTATTGCTAACTTTAATAATAATAAAAATAATAAAAATGGTATGCTATTATTTTTTTAGGCTATTTATATAGTTTTTTTTAGTGTTAACGTGTTTATTATAATTAGTTTAAATATTTAGGTTGCCGGTTGTTAAATTATTAATTTTAAAGTTAATAATATAATTACTATAGTTTAAATAATTAATTTTTATATAATTTAGCTAGCTTATAATATTATTAAAGTTTTTTATATTATTAACAAAGCTATATTTTAACTTGCTAACAATATAATTAATATTTTTAAAGTTGCTTATAAAAAAAATAGCAGTAAAACAAATGTAATAACTTTAAATGCTAAAAAAAAAAAAAAAATATTATAAGCTTTAAAATTAACGGTGCTAATATAAATAGTTTAAATATTGCTGTTTTTTTTTTTTGTTTATAAAGTTATTTAAAGTTTTTTAAATTTTATTTTTGCTATTTAAATTTGTTTTATTGCTGCTTTTAGTTTATATTTTAATTATGTTTTTAATTGTTTTTTTAAGCTTAATTTTGTGTTTTTAAGTTTATAATTTAATTAATTAATTTATTTTTATTTTTTAAAAAAATTGAAAATTTTTAGCTTGTTTTTACTTGCTTTTAAACATTAATAAAATAATTTTTTTAATGTTTTTTTTAGTTTTGCTTTTTAATATTAATATTTATAACAATATTAATTTTTATTAATTAAAAAGCTATTAAAATATAACAAATTTATTATATAATAATATAGTAAACTTGTAAAAAAATTTTAATTTGCAAATAACAATATAAAAATTAGCAGGTATTTATTAAAAAAATTTATTATATTTTTATTATTATGCAATAAAAATATTACTAAATGTTAAAATAATAAATATATTAATACTTAGCAATTTTAAATTAATAGCTAAAAAATAAAAACAAACAAATAACTAGGTATAAAAAAGTGCACAACTATATAAACATAAAAAATATAGTAATCGCCTGGATTACCGCAAGCTTGGTAAACTATAAATCACTGTAAGCCTAATAAGCCAGGTAAATAGTTACGTAACAAAAAAAAAGCACAGGTGCGGAAAAAAAAACAAGTGCGAAAAAAAAAAAAAAATATTAAGCTACCACCTAGTTTACCCTTGTATTAACACGTATTTATAACATTTTTTTAATTATTTTTAACTTTTTAATAAGCCGCCTGCTATTAATTTGTAATATACCGTTATTTAAATTATTAAAAAAATAAATTTAATAAATAAATAATAAAAATAAACAAATTTAATTAAATAAAAAAAAAACAGTTTATATAATAATAAATATTTTTTATATAATTAATTAGTTTTTATTTTACAATTTTATTTAAATATATAGCAATTTTTTAAAACAATTATATAGAAATATTTTTAACGACTAAAATATAATTTTTACTAACGTTACAATAATTTTTTTAATTATTACCTAGTATAATTTTTTATAAAAAGCTTTAATTATATAACGTTAATATAAATTTAAATTTGTTATAACTAGCGTTATTTTTATTATTATAAAAATAAATTTAATTAAATTAAAAAAACAGTTTATATAATAATAAACATTTTTTATATAACTAATTAATTTTTATTTTATAATTTAATTTAAATATATAGCAATTTTTTAAAATAATTATATGGAAATATTTTTAACAATTTTAATGTGATTTTTATAATACCTTTGTAATTTTTTTAATTATTACCTAGTATAATCTCGCAAAAAAGCTTTAATTATATCACGTTAATATAAATTTAAATTTATTATATATATTTAATTAATATTTAAATTTATAATTTAAAATAATATAAATAAATATAATAAAATTAATGCAAATTTTTTGCTAAAAAAATTATATATTTAATTATTAAAAAATATTTTTAAATATTAAAAAATAAAAATATTAAAAAAATAACTAAATTAATTAAATAATTAATTTATTTATATAATATATTATATATTTTTTAAATATATAAATTATTAATTTAATTTAAATTTTAATAAAATTTTTAATTATTAAATTTTTTAAAATAATAAATTATTATTATATTATTTTAATATATTATTTATATTAAAAATTTATTTTTTAATAATATATTAACTATTATATTTATATTACTAGGCTTGGTATAAGCTAATGCAGTTATTTTAGCCACAGTAGCTAACTTGTTGTAAATATAGGACAATATATACAGGTGCTTATAATTTAACATCACATACTTAACAATAGCTACTGCATTAACTACTGCATTAGCCACATAACACCAACACCAACATTCACACCAACACTAACACCAACTATACAATTGCCGTCTGGCCCGCCTAGCTAAGCGGTGCAGGCTATCTCCCTGTTTTCATCTCGCTCCTAAACCTCAACTAAAGTCGGCTTTCTGCTGAAATGGGTCCTACTTGCGAATCTCAGGACGCGCCGTCTTACGGAAGCACCTTTACCGCAATTGAATGCTCGAGAATGGGTAAGGATACCTCATGCCAATGCTTACAATCGCTCATGGTCAATAGAACCTACTACCAGTCCCTTTATCCATATCATCCGCCACGGACAAGCCCTCCATAACGTTGATCGCAGCTATCCCTATCGCGACCCACCCTTAACGGATGCAGGCCATGAGGCTACCCAGCAGATCAAGATCTTGGCCGTCCCAGACCTCATCGTCATCTCGCCCATGACACGTACCATCCAGACCGCTATGAATGCCTTCCCGTCGATTGCCGCAGCGCCTAACGAGACGAAGGTACAGATCTGGCCCGACCTGCGCGAAGCTCACGACGCGATTTGCAACAAAGGTATCTCTCGGGCTGAGATTTCGACAAAGTTTCCAGATCTGAACTTCTCGGAATGTCCTGAAGAATGGGATCATCCACCGCATACCATTGAGAGTGCAACAAAACGCGCTGAGACAGTTCGACGCCGCTTAAAAGAGCTCTCCAAAGAATACAACAATATTGTCCTCATCACACATAGAGGGTTTATTGCATTCCTTGTCAAGGGAGATCGATATGACGTCTGTGAATCGCGCTCGTATCAATTTGGGATAGATGATGAAGCTGAAGTGGATGCCTTGAGATTCGGAGTCAACAGGGATACAATGTTGCGACAGGATTTTGGCCCGACGGTTCTTGTGCCATATACACCCCAAGTTCGGATACCACACTAAACTAAGTTTGCGTCACACTTCTTGATAGAAGATGTAGTCTTTAAACGTGTATTAAGTAGTCTAGGTTTAAGTAACGAAGAAGACCTAGTAACTAACAAGTATCTCTCTTCATGACGACGTAGGGGTGATAGTCACCTGTAACTCCTGCTGAATTGAATGCTGTAGGTTGTTGTCAAGGTAGATATAGAAGGTCAGGTACAATACGTGAAGCTCAATGAATCTATCTCCATACACGCAGCCTCGTGCGCGAAAGGTTACCAGGTTCCGACCAACAAGACCTCCTACGTAGCCACCATGTGTACATTGCAATTACTTTCTTGACACCTGCGCTCTCAGAGTTATTTTATGTGACTGTACCTCGTCACTAATCCAACAAGACTTGCTGCTTTCCATTCGACATCCGGTATCTATTTGGAAGAGGTTAGTCTGATGCTGAAAGTTAAAGCGGGCAGGTAAAGCTGCAGCTATACATCATGAATGCCGAGAACACGTCAGATCAGACTTCTGCGTCCATCTCTGTCCCTACAGAGAAGCATGACAGGTATGTGGTGCCGGTGATTGCTTCTAGAAAGGGAGTTTCGTTGAGCTGTCTGAGAACACTTGCCCGGATCAGAGCTGATCTAGCCAGCAGCCCCGCCGCATTCATTCTAGTTACGGTCCCCTGTGTGTTGAAGGAGAGTCGGGAGTTTGTGAGGACACGTTCAGATAAGGTCTTGAGCAGAGACGTTTTGAGAGGTTGCCTTGGGGCAACTGACTGATTCTCACCTGAGGTTGTGACGACAGGCTTTGAGTTCTGGGGTGGTGAACTACGCCAAGTGGACGAGGCAGAGGCGAGACTGCAGGATCGTGGAGGAATGCAAGCATACGGTTGGTCGTGCGCTAGAAGTAATTACTGCTGCCTGTTATTTCCGCTTCAACATGTTGCACACTCTCGATGTCCCTGTGTATTGTTCTCAACATCTTATAGCTTCTAGGTTCCCTCAGGATCTAGAAGAAATCCCCTTGCTCAATCCGGTCTACCCCTTGTACCTACCCAATCTTATGTTATTACAGTGAGAATTTGCCCTAGCTCAACGATCCGAAGATAGGACAGGTCTATCATAGCGTAAATCACTACGGCATCACAGTTCTTCGAGATAATTCTCCTAGTATCCCGAGCTAATATGCTTAGAGCCCTCTATCACTGATGCCTGGGAGCAATCACAAACAGCAAGTTGAACAAGACTAATTGAACCAAGAGCGAATAGCCATATAGCGCGACAAGGAATCAGACAACTTGCCAGAAGTCATCATTATCAATAGTCTTGATCGTCCGTTCTCGTACATTGAATATTCCCCCTGTTTTTGGACACCTCTTCATTTTCCCAACCCTGTCTTGTATCTCCTCCTCACAACCGCAACGAAAACTGGTCATTTCTTCAACAAGACGCTGGTTTTTGACCATCGCGCGCGCTCCTCTCTTCCGCTCGCCCATTACTGAGTTGAAAACTGCTGGTCAATTTGGAGATCAGTTCTCTTAGCTGATTATAATTCTTTCTCCGAACTTCTGGCCAGTTGTACTCTTCCAGGTATCGAGCGATAGATTGAGGCAGTGACCCCTGAAAGGAAATCATAGCCTCCAACACATCTCGTTCAATGACAGCGCTTCCCACGCCTGGCGATAGAGCCTTGAACTGTTGGACTGAATTCTGCTCGTGCCGAGCGACGTCCTCGGCTCGATATGGTAGCATTTTGGACGCAGCGTTCCAGGGCAGCAACTTGAAAGAATCCACTGGGACGGTCTGCGTCAATTCCCAGTCAATTACGCCTACTATTGTACACTGTTCATCGAACAGTAGGTTCTGCCAATGCATGTCAGCATGCTGGAGGAAGAAAGGCCCGGAGTCAAAACTTTCTTGAACAGCATACTCTGCGGCAAGGACATGCAACGCTGCTGACTCTACGCTCTCATTGACACAAGAATCTTCTCCTGTACGTAATGGATGCTGGCGTGTTTCAAATTCATACACTGCCTTTGCGCGATGCCTGTAGAATGCCCTCGACGATGTGAAAGGGCCATAGAGACGTTCTTTGCGATTGAGGCAAATGAAAACATCTGGAAAGGCATCTCACTATTCTCAACATGTGTTAGCATGACTTTCCTAGTGGCTAAGAACTTGCTTGCTGCTCTTGGAGCCACCCCAGATCTCGCCCAGCTCTCCGATCAGGACCTGTACACTCGAAGTTTACGGCGTTCTGGCGGGAGTAAGGCGTCCCCTACTCACGGCCTCTCACCTTTTCTTCCGTCCGGGCCATCTCCCATATCGCAGCCGTCGCTACAAAATGGAAAAGAGCCCGACCCGACCTCTCAATAGAGAAAACGAGCGCATACAAGCCCCAACCAAGCCCACAGCTTCGCCCCTATTGAATGGAGAGATGCACGCACCTCTCCTCGAGTCATCGGGGAGAAACGAACCCCCAGCTATCCATAGGTATCCCCCTGGTTACCCAACATAACCCCCGGAGACCGACGTAGCCCTAAGAGCGCACAAGACACGGAATGGTCCTAAAAGGAGTGGACACGGAGTCATAAATAAACCAAGCCGTTATCGAGCTAAAACATTGGCTTCTGCAGCCACATCGTGTATCTAGAATTACGTAGTGGACAGCTCGCCACGTCTCTATGCCCTTCGGGAGGCTCGGGGCCCTGCCACGCAGTGCACCCCATATGACGTTAAACACCATCAATCAATCAATCAATCAATCCCAGCTCTCCGAGAGAGTTCGGACAGTTGCCTGCCCAACATCACGAAACCGGTTCAGCCCACTGTTTCAGCCTATTATATAATATTTGTAACTCTAGATAGAGCTTGCCACGTCCTATACCCCTAGGGAGGTCTGCGAAGTGGTGAATAACGCCCCGCACCGACGTTAAACAGAATCAATCAATCAATCAATCAACCAAACATCACGAAACCCGGCTAAGCCTTATCATTGCCTCACTGCCATCTTCATGGATGATTATTGTATCGTTATCGACCCTATATTCTCTGTGAAGGCATTTAAAGTGCCATACAACGGGTCTTTCGAAACGTTGCCGTACATAACCACGTCTGGTCGTTTTCAACAACGATGCTTCCGCTATATTGCTGGGCCAGGTGGAGAAAAGGTGTTGAAGATAGAGAAAATCGGCAGCATCCCAGAAGCCGTCTCATTTTCAAAAATCGATCACAACACTGCTCTGCGAGAAATCTCTATGCGAGCTGCTAGAGAAACTAAACCCGGGTCTCAGGTTCCAAATAAGAAAGTTATTGTAGTACGATCGTTAATGAACGAAAAGCCTACTAAGATCGCAGCGGATCCTTTAAATGCGGAGTTTGCAAATAGTTACAGCTTGTCGTGTTCAGATCGACTTCGCCCAACGAACTCTGACGATGCAAATACCTTCAGCTGACTGGCTTTTCAAGCCCGAAAATGAGTCATACCTTCAGCGGCTACAGCAGTCACCAATGTGCGCACCAGTCAATGATGCTGTGGTGAATCTGGTTGTTGTTCTCAATTCTCCGAGGGATGGTGAACTCGTGTCGGGTCAGCTTCAATTAATGAGTGAGATTGGGGCGCAGCTAGGGCTCCCGAGAGGGGAGATTCTGCGGATTGCTGACTCCGTGGGTCATGTTCGGTGCTTGTAGGTTCTACTACTGTTATCTATATCTGCCTTTACTTATTATTCACTGCTAAAGAACAGGTAGAGTAGGGGCGTAGTTATACGAGTTCGAGATATCAGACGCGGCCAGCAAGCCAGGGAAGATAGCATTCGATTGATGACACAGCAAAGGCACGGCTACCGGCCAACTACACAGCACTCCTTTAAGCTTTTAAGACATTCATTGTTCCTTTTATACATTTCTTTTTATCGAATAGATGGCGAGTACTCGATGAGTCTTCCGCGCGAGATGTACGTAATTAATGCCAACTTTAATAGGAATGCGGCTTAGATTATGAAGCCAACTATTAAGAAGACTATTAGCGAGATTGATATCGCGTTGAAAGGCTTATAATAACTGTTCGCTAGTAGAGGCGGTATAGATGATTCGTCGGCTGATGACGTAGAACTATTTCATATAAGTCGAGATACCTAATGATGAGTTTGTCTATGAAGAGCTACTACCTGCAGACAATGTGCACTGCATATCGTGGTACGGATGCTAAAGTTGAATTTCTAATAGGGAATGGCACATAAGCAATATAATATTTAATAATGTGATTGTTTTAATAATAGTGAGGGTGTGAGGCTTGTAGCGGTCTTGATAGTCATCAGTCGTTAAGATTGTAACAGGTAGAATAGGGAATATGATCGTTGGAGTCGTGTCGGAACGGTTAAAAATGTTGAGAGGTCCTATTTAGCACAGAACTAAGATCGGCGAGATGAAGCGAGAGATCTAGGACAGTCGCAGAAACCAATATCGAGTCAAGGGCGTCTTGCAGGTGTTGAACTTATCTAGATATGTTTGGTCGTGGTGCAAGAGACGTAAGGACTAGCTAACGAAGGGGCTCTTATAAAGAGGTCTAAACTGATACGAGACCATCGCTAGCCTACACGGAGAGTATCAACCGTGTTGGTCTAAAGGTCACATTTGGTCGTATTGAAATATTACTATCCCTAAGGAGTAAAGATGACATTGGTCATGCTCCATTCACTTCCATTATAAGTAGGCTCCTGGGAATGCGTATCTCCCACAAAAGAGACTCGCCTTTCGATGCCCAAATATCCCGAGCTACTTGACCAATTATAGCTATGTTGACTTATCATTAGCCGATTCCACCTACAAATTACCTAGGCGCGCACGCCGACTGCTAAAACGACGGGTTACAGTATGTTGATATAGAATGTTAGTTAAGATGAGCCGCGCGGCAGATAGTCCAGCTTGGTGGAATATACTGGCCATGACGGACTTGGTCGCGAGACACTATTTAGCATAAGGTGGTTGCTGTATTCTAATATTGAAAAGAAAAGCTTGAAGGATATGACACACCTTATATTAGACTTATTTAAATACCTGGAGCAGCTAAACCATAGCCCAGATGATCGTATGTATAATTAACATACTGCTGAACTGCCTTTAAATAGAAACCTAATCAAAGCTTTTCATATACTCTTACATCGAATCAAAATAGAACGAAGCTAACAAGTTATTGATGATATGATGGCAGCTGGGATTCGATGTTAGGACGGCGATGACTTTAAGGGTAGCCCTTAAACGCGCTCGTCCTCTCCGTTACCCTTCTCTTCCCTTCCTCCCTGAGGTTTGTCAAGGGAATTTGACGTGTAAATTAAATGCTCGGTTCAGAAGACGGCGCCGCTAGCCAAATCGCCCTTGTCAGACAACAGAAGGGCAGTCTGAGCAAAGTACTTGACATGAAACTGATGCGACAGGTATGATATCCGAAGCTTAAACACCTTGGTCTTGTGATTGGAGCGGACGCCTTAGTCTTCTAGCTGATCATTCTAAACACCAGCAAAGTCCCGAGAAGTGACCAGCCTTAGCTTCAGTCTTGGCACAGTTTTGAGGGGCGGCATAAAACTTCCCAGGGGAGGCCGTATCTATACCTACTAAAACATGATCTTGTTAAGGGAGAGTAGAGCGCTACAGCAGGACCGGTAGGGGCACGTGAACACCCCTAGCGGGGTAGAGCTACAATATGCCTAGTGCTACAATTACAATTAGGAATATATACTTTACGGTAGGACAGGAAGAGGATTCCGCCCCAAGCAATAAAATGTTGCTAAGTACTATATTATCTGCCACAAGTTATTGCCATCTCCTTTACAATGTACAAGTTAATTAGAGAGCAGATTCTTACACACATGAAGAGAAAAAATGGAACTGCGAGCCGCTTGAAGGGGCTTGGGGGGTTTTGGCATTTTGGTATACCCACAACTCGTCATTTACTACTATAGAGAAGTAACACTCTTCAGCCTATTGCTCATGAGGTCTTTATCCTGCACGAAGTACACGCTAGCTAAACAACCTTAACTTATAAATAGCTAAGGATATATCAGTCTTTTGTAATCTTCGCACGATCCAGAACCCAGGATTAACGCTGATATAATTATATCTAATATCTTCCTGGTCGTCCCCGCCGAAGAGATCTGCCTACTAAACTTTTATGCAGTCTCGCGATGCGTGCTTGGTTGGACTGGTTGGACTGGTAGCTGCCCCGCGCGTTCGCCTAGATGACCCCCTGACGGAGATGACCAAGGGTGCGCCGAGACATTGATCCGCACCATGGCTCCTTATGACCTCGGACCACTAAACTGGTAGCGGGTTCCATCAATACACTAACTCAGCCGGTCAGGTTTACTTGGCTACAAGCGCGATATGCTACTCTATACCACCAGGATTTGGAGGATAACCCAAACGTATGTCACCTTATCGAACTTCCCATGGCTCCCAGGTCACTAACTACTAGATAGGACACTTGGACCCTTGATTCCTCCAAGTCATGGCTACAATGGTAAAACAAATCCCACGCAGCTGGCATTCTAGCCCCTGCTAAACTACGCAATACAGGAATAACGATAGAACCGGAAGGGCTGTTCTCATGGATCCTAACCCCACCCCCCCCCTCCCCAGTCGTATCTCGACAACGACAATGTCAAGGCCGGCCTTGAGCTTTTAACGCGGGTGCCAGACTCAAAAGAACATCTCTATCGAAGACCTAGGGGCAGCATCCTTCGTTTGATGTTCCCCGAAAGGGAAGGATTTGATGTCGTCTAGGAGACCGAGGGTGACAATAGTCCTCCGGACTTTTCTACACTCAAGGTTTTTCGGAGACCCGGTGGAACTCTGTATCAATATGACTTCATGCTTACCGAAAGCAAGAAGATGGGACAGCTGTGGGGGCCCACCGAAGACCAGCTTCAGGATCATCTCGCTGGGAATGGGAACGAGTCTAAGAATTGCTATGGAATGATTTAAATCGGGTTACTGGTGCAATTTTACAAGTATGAAGGCAATATATGCAGCAAGGTTGGCGGCTAGATGTATCTCATTAGAAATGTCCACGATATCATGCTTTGGGGCCAATACTTTAAAGAGAATCCCCTGCCATTTGTGTAGACTTCTACGCTGATGTATATGGAACAGAGTGGTGGCGACATGTGGTAGTTTGAGGTCTCCCCCCAAACAACCTCGAGATGTTGAATAGCGCTCACTTGTATGCTACGCCACTGGGATGGTCGCCGAACCAAATGTGTGATTTCACAGGAGTCGACTGGGTCCTGTTTCGACAGCTTTCTTCTCTTTCTATGTTCCGGCCTCCGCACTTCCATGTGAAAATAGATCTACATTTAAGTAAACAGCTAACTCTAGCCCTTTTAATTGGCCCTGCCGATATATTATCAAGAATCTAATCTTGCAACTCAAGAGGCAATTGGCGAGTAAGAGTTCCAGTAAAATGGCCATGTGTAGCTTCAAGGAGGAGCTGCAACGCTTTTTCGGAAGGGGATTTATATCCGTCAAATAAACGCTCAGGCTTCGTGTATATCTTAGAATCGTTCTTGATTCGATATAGGGCAACTTCTCGTACTGTAAGTATTAAGTATATCCGATATTCATCAGACAATGTTGAAGCGATCTGTGGTGGGGCTGACGGTGTCGTCTTCGCAAAATCTTTACGGATCATGGCAATAGCGTGGGTAGTACGGCGGGATATAACAATAGATATTTTAGAAACTGGGACAATATCTTTTTTGAATGGATCCCATTTCGGAAGGTCGTGCAGCCAGACTAGAAAACCACCAGAGCCCTGACGTGAAGTAGTCGCTTCCACAACATTGAAGTCCAAGGTAGCAATCCTAATAATCGCGCAAGCAAACTTCCGGAACGTTGAGTTATTGTACCGGCCGCAAAGAACGTGCCTCCATTGAGATGCGAAATCGTGGAGGATCCTGCCAACAAAAGCCCGGCGCCGTCCTAAGCGCTCCGGATTCAGCCATTTACGTCGCAAATTATAGTAAGGCGGTGCGAGGAAAGGCCGAGAACCTGGTTCTGATAGCCCCGATGGCGTGTAGGATTCAAAGTCGGTAATGGTAATAGAGCGGGCGCGGATAAAGGAAAGGGGAAGCTGGAGGTGACGGTTCTCCTTGGTGAGTCGGAGAACATCGTTATCAAGGTCGAAAATCCAGCAGGACTCGATATGATTTCGTCGGCTATTATGAAAGGGATTAACAATGTCATCCTGCTGGTGCCATTCTCTAGCGATATGCGAGTACACAGCATCAAAAGTTAACTCTATGATTTAATAAATATGCTTGTAACCAAACGACGGATCAATGTTATTGACCTATTGTTTTACCCCGAAGTGCCCCTGAGTACAGTTGGATCATGTCGTCGTCGTCGGCAGAACGACGTGAGGTGAAGTAAAAATTTCCTAGCATCATATAAGAATCAGGTAAGATTATTGTAAATAGTAAAGACATACCGTATGCACTGATGTGAATCCAAGTCGCCATTTTGGAGTTCCAGGCGAGGAAAGCTAAGATGTCTATTAGAGTGGGGCCCCACCTAATGGGACAGCCCAAAACAGCGGTCAACACCACTATGGCTAGCAATACCATCGCTGCAGTTTGCACTCTAGCTAGAGCTTAGGCACCTACGAAACTGCGACCAGACACAAACCTCATCTCCCCTCCCCTCCCCTCCCCTCCCCTCCTCTCGGCTTTTCAACCCTTCTTCGTCCTCTATCCGTCGGTCAGCATCTTCGTCTGCACCACATCCTGTTCTTTATGTGGTGTATGCTGCAAGAATGACCTCAATCAATAATCTCGCCCAAATGTTGTGGATTGAGCTTCAAGGGGGCAAACGTGGTATGGGGGACTCCAGTTTCGGATGCCACAACCTCCAGTCTTGGAGGCTTCCATACCAACACTTCAACATTTGTATGCAATATTAGGAACTCAGTGAGAGAGTGTCTGCTGACTCATTTATTGAGACTGTATCGAGTCAGAACCAATCGCGCTGTCGCCTGTCGAGTCGGCTCTTCAGCTAGAGCAGGGTGCGACGAGCCCGTGGGCTGGTGACAACGCGCGCGTTTTCGGGCGACCTCCTGCATTGCCACTCCTGCAGAGCCAGATCTGAGTTCGTGATGCTGATACTGACAATGTGCGACAGGATTGCGTGCAGTCTCAAGGATGCGCAGGTCTGTCTGCTGTCACGGTTCCGAAAAATCGACGCCCACGTGGGCAATGGTCTCGCAACCCGCCAGGCCTATTTTCAGGCGCCGCAGCAGGCTCTCCGGGGCAAGAGAGCCGCCTTGATGTCCCCAGACAACACCCGCCTCAATACTC
Source organism: Xylaria venustula (assembly GCA_022578775.1). Classification (NCBI taxonomy): domain Eukaryota; kingdom Fungi; phylum Ascomycota; class Sordariomycetes; order Xylariales; family Xylariaceae; genus Xylaria; species Xylaria venustula. Next base: position 86,444 of record MU389449.1, read on the forward strand.
GTGCCCACGCAAGGCGAGGGTGAAACAGGAGCATTGGTTGCGGCCGGAGTCGGATACGTGTGACTGGCGGGGGCGAGGATGGTTCAATGGAGTCGCGCAATTATGGAACGGCTGAAAATCTGCCCCAGGGCTTGAGTCTAAGGGAAAATTGACATCTAGGCCGAGAGACAGCTCGATGTTGGCAGTCTCATTCACAAAAGAGTGCCAAGGGGAGAAATACTTGCCATCGGTAGTCAACGGAGGAGAAAGCTGTGTGTCGACGTGTTCGATCCGATCAGCTGTAATCGCTGCGCCTCGGGTAACAGCGCGGACAGTGGTGCCGGCCAACGCTGGGAGGGTCGCCGAGATGCATGCGGGCTGGAGTAGCGACATTGAATGTCTTGGACAGACAGCGTGAACAACCGTCCAGGTCGCCCGTGCATTTGGACTGAATCATGACACATGCGTAATGAGAGATCTGTCGCCTCGGTGAAGCTTAGGGTCGCTCACCTTCTTTGCACGGCAGGGCGCATCGGTCGCTTCCAAGAGGTATGGCTCGTCAGATGACATGCTGTGCCTTAGTGTGCCAAACATTATTCTCTGCTCTTCTTCTCTTTTTCACTAGCGTCTAACGAGACGAAGAGAGGCTTCAGCGCGGGCCGCGGTACTACTTAAAGTGGGAAGGTGTAACAGGTGTATTGGCCTACGGAAGGTCCAAGGTATACAGTATTTAAGCTTGCAGACTGAACAGTCCAGGCTAACCTCTCACCAATAATTACAACTACAACATTTTCTCCCCTCCCAATTCTCTTAATGGATCCAATCCTTTGCAGAGGCAGAGGTTGTTAGCATTTGCGATGCATAAGAATCCGTCCTCCCAATGGATCCCAGCAAGGTTCACTTTACGACTACATTGACGTAATGCTACATCGCCAGCCTGCCTGCGTGGCGGTTTGGCATGAGGCTAACAGCAACATGATCATCGCCAGTAGGAGATGCGGTGGTGCTGACATTCCCTGTAGGCCGCATGTCAAATGACAGGTGCAGCCGCCTTTCCAGATTCTTTGTCTTTAGGCGTGTGGCTCTAACGGTGACTGGCACTGAAAAAGGCTCTAGAAAAGGTATGTTAGCAGTATAGGAGGTATTACATAGATTCCTCCAGCATCACAACTGGCCTACTCCAACTGCTCCAATATCCGACTTCTGTTCAATACATATTCAAAGGAGGCCATGCATTGTCCTTTCCCTCGTATTCTATTATCTATTACCGACCACATCCCATCGCCATGGCCGACCACATCTTCACCAGCGCCCCTGTTTTGCAAGTAGCCTTTAGGTCTTTGCTCGGCATTGTGCTGGTCTGGATCGCACAATTTCTCCACCATGCTTTCTCCAATCGCCTGCAGTTTCAGAGGATGAAAGCTCTAGGACTGGTGAGTCGGGTTCTTCACCCCTTCCTGTCTTTACCTTAGCGTTGGACATATGAATTGAGCGGATTAGCGCCTAGATTGCTACTAACTTGAGAATAGCCGGTCCCAGAGCCGCACTCTCTCCTACTTGGTCATCTTCCCTTGATGAAGAGTCTTCGAAGGGGTCTACCGAAGGATGCGCCCGACACATACGCCCAGCTGAAGTTGACGGTGAACTGGCCCGAGTAATTTCCTAGGCTTTCTCAGTGCCCGCCCATCATCTACCTAGATATGTGGCCGTTCGTGTCGTATCCCCTCATCCTCGCCACAAGTCCCGAGGCATGCTACCAGATGACCTAGCAGAAGCCGCAGCCGAGACACCTATGTTCGGATGGGCCATATCTCCCGTTACCGGCGGCCGTGACCTCATAGCCATGGATATCCCGACTCACCGTGTCTGGCGGTCACGGTTAAATCCCTGTTTTTCCTTGCGGAATCTCACATCACTCGTTCCCATATTGACGGAAGAAGTCGATATTTTCGTTCAAAAGATGCGCGAAGAGGCTGGAAACGATAAGACGTTTGGCGTTCTGTTCCCCTTATACAACAAAACCGTCGATCTGAGTTTTGATATCATAATGCGGGCGGCGCTGTAAGCGGATATAGTTCATATCCCTGTCGAAGTCATGACTGAAAGCACTAGAAAGCGGTCGTACAGCTGACCTGAGCTAGGGATCTCCGTGTCCACGAACAGACGGATGGCCCAGGGCCCATACTGAAGGCGATGAGATAGCTGAATACGTATGTGAAGGGTGAAAACATCAGAACCAAGCTTCAACGGATGATGCCGACATACCGACGAGACGTTGCTGTCAATACCAGTATCATTGACAATATCTTGCGACCTCATATACATTCCCGTACGGACTTGGCCATGCGTGATGCGAAACAGAAACAGTCGTAGATCTCGCAATGGGCGAGATGCGACTTCAATCGGGAGAGAGTACCGAAGAAGGGGTCTCCGAGCCTTCCCCAGAGCTCGTCGATATAGTGATTTCACAACTCAAGCTTTTTGTCCTTGCCGGACACCACACTACTGCCCAAGCAGTGTGAGTCTACCACAATGTGCGATATTCTTCGATATCACCATCCCATTTTCGAAGTTATCCTTTTTTTTTTTTTTTCCTCCTTTGACGCCTCACACTCATACATGAGACTTGAATCATAGATGTTGGGTCCTTTATGAAGTCTACAGCAGGCCCGAAGTACTGGATCATCTCAGTGCTGAGATGCGACAAGGGCTGGGACTCGACGCAAAGTCCCTGTTGACAGAGAAGCCGCACAAGCTGAACGAGTTACAATACACAGCTGCCGTCATCAAGGAGACTCTGCGCTTCCACCCGATCGCTTCCACTCATCGTCAAGGCAGCAACGAGTTTACTATCTCAATCGAAGGCACAACATACCCTGCTTTGAACGCTTTGATGAGCACGAGCGCGGCAGCTGTGCACTTGCGCTCTGATTTATGGACGCGCGTGACCGAATTCTTGCCCGAGCGCTTTATCGTGGCGGAAGACGGTCCGCTTCACCCTCCCAAGCATGCATGGCGCGCTTTCGAACTCGGTACGACGAAATGTATAGGCGAAGAACTAGCCATGATCGAAATGAAACTCATCCTAGCCTTTACCATCAACGGCCTTCACCTGGAATTTGATTGGGCGGGATGGAAGAAGATGCAGTATGCCAGGTCTCTCCCACGCCTCTGAGAAGTCTGTCGAAGGTGGCCATTACTAATTTCTTGGTAGGAATAACAGCGCGCCACCGGAGAGCGTCGACGGTAAGTTCATGTACCGGACTGGAACCGGTATTGGATTTGTCAAGGGCAATTTGCCAACGCGTGTCCGGGCGAGATGACATGTCGGCAGTCTTTTTGGCAGGCCGTTGGTGAATAGTCACCTTGCCGCCCCAAGGGGTGGGGGGGTAGGTAGATGAAGCTTGCGGAAAGGTTCTAGGAGGTGGCACCTTTTTGAGCTACCATCACGAATCTCAATATGTTGTTGGTAATTAGATATATTTGCCGCGAGTTTGTTTTACATAATTTCTGAAATTCTCCGGTATACTTTTCTAAATCAATGACCGATACGAAGCAAAGACGACGTCTAACGTTGGAAGCATTGTAGGAAACATATGTCATATGAGAATTGTATAAATATTCCAGTGCTTTTTCCGCAATAATGGGGCATAGCCTTCAGTGCGATAGGGCTATGTTAACTGAGGTTAGCTAACTATCATTTACTCCCCAAAGGCAGCACACTCTCCAAAGTCGGCACAACAGGAACAATAAGCCCTGTATCATCGAAATACAGCCGATCAATCGTAGTCTCGCGCATTGTTCCATTCCCATTGGGGATCGCAAAGCGATGATACGCAATGTACCAATCATCGGTTTCAGGGACATTGATGATGGAATTATGGCCCGTGGCCAAAATTCCCTTGGACTCGTCCTTCTGCAGAATCACGCCGCGATACGTGAACGGGCCTGTCGCCGATGAGCCCGTCGCATAGCCTACGCGGTAGTCCTCGGAACGGGTGTCGTCGATCGAATACGTCATGTGGTACACGCCTTGCCTATAGACCATGAACGAGCCCTCGCGGAAATCAGTCAGACCTGTAAGGGCTTGAAGAGTTGAGGTGTTGATGTTAAGCATGTCGTCGCTTAGTTCGGCCATAAGCGGGGTTCTGGTATGTGATCACTTAGTAGCGGCGCTGGGGATTGTAGAAATGAAAATAGGGGGGAGGGGAACGGGTAGAGTGTAGACTTACCCATTACCCCAGTATAAATAATACTTACCCGTCTCCGGATCTAAGAATGTAGCAGGATCAATCGCCTGGCTGGACGTAAGCGCTTCGTTATTCAGGATCATAGCCTCAGGCTGGGCAGTGAACGGTCCCTCGGGGGAGTTGCCCACTGCCACGCCGATCGTCTTCCAGTCATACGTCGGATTCTGGCCGCTGAAGTAGAAATAGTATTTTCTACCCCGCTGGATAATCGTGGGCGCCCATGCATTCTGGAAGTCTTCGTCAGTAATTATGATCGTCTCATCGTGTACTGGTGTTGGTGACTGGGGGTTGATGGCTTGCTTACTCCTGTCGCCCACGGCACATTCCCACTCGTTCCGTTCAATGTCAAAAACGGTTCTTCAGAACGCGTCCACGTCGCAAGATCAGTCTATATCGTCATCATCAGCGCTTGGGAGAGAATCATTCAGTCTACATCACTGGTGCTCGAGGTGCTACTTACGGATTTCCACCAGTAAAACGTCTGTCCGCCCCAGTCAGGAAACCCATCCGTTGTCGGGTAGATATAAAACGTGTTCCCGAAGACAGCAATATTCGGATCCGCATTATACCCAGCTAAGACAGGACTATCCCTCTTTTCAACCTCCCTCGCCCTTCCTGCTGCCGTCGCATATTTGGATCTGGATCGAGGAATGATGCTTGCAGCAATGGTGGGCAGACATGTCGATGCCAACATGAATGCCGTTGGTATCGTGCCATGGAGGCGCATTTTGAAGCGAACTTGCACGTAAAACCCCTTCAGTCGATAATTGACATAGTAACTCGACTTCATACGCCCAGTCGGTCTGCGCTTTTATACTAATTCTATCCCAAATCAGTACATCCCAGGTAACCAATTGCTGCGGGGTATCTTACCATGCACCTAAACTTATCGCGCCATGCTGCATGTTCATATGAAAACATGTCTATAATAATAGCTCTATGGGATGGAAAGCCCACCTATAACAAGAGATCCTGCTTCGTCTTGGGGTCGCTGTGGAGTTTACCCCGGTGTAGTTGTCTCCGCGTCAGTAAGCTTTCCGAGGCCATTGCGTGCGGGGAACGTGATGCTGAAGAAAACGATTCCAAAGCGACTCTCGAGAGACCATGTTCATGCGGGGAGAATATAAGTGGAAGAGGCTATAAGGCCGCGGCCCACAATGGATTGGGGAAAGGGAACATGCGCTCCAATAATCCTGAAAAGCTACTTACTTCGACTGGTGCTATGAGTGTAGCAATTCTTTTCGAGTTTATGTTGTCCTTGTGGACGAGTCATGATTGACAATGCGTTTGGTTTTAGCAATGGAGGTTTACAATGTAATCAATCTTGGCAGTAAGCCGCCCGTTCCACTTGTATCGCGCTGAGGTCCGAGAGTCTGCATAGCCAGGCACAAATTCATGGTACAGAATGGGTTGGGCGATGTCGCAAAGCCTCCTCGAGACCAAGCAAGTGGAATACAGCGCCTGAAGATCCAAAGAATACCACGACGGCTCGAAACGCTTCTGCTGCTTTCCGAGGTAGTAGACTTCGGGTACTCCATCAGCATCTAGCTCGCGACAGTGCAGGCAGAAATTCTTGAAGATAAGTGAGAGAATCTCAGTTGGAAGGTTGGAAAGCATCGGTCGGTGGGAAGGCTGCCTCAACTCGATGATTTCTTTCCCACAGACGAAAATTCCGGGTGTCAAGTGAACATGCACGGAGCAGTGGTGAGCGGGATAGAAAAGCGATCAAAATGGGAATAGTAAACGGGAAGATCCGATTGTGGGTAACGTCTTTACAACACCCATTAATCCTAGTATGCAATTGTGACAGGGGCTTTGATATGTATAAGGCTTAGAACTTGGTCATATTCAATGTAGGTAATTATATACTAGGGGCTTTCTGAGGCCATGAATTTCTCTCTTTTTTTGTCAGGCTCTGTATCATCTGTTGCCTTTTGCTTGGGCAGTTTTAGCTGTTGGTTATAGTCTTACATATGCCTTGTTGGCTTTCTAGCTCTCTATATCCAATTGTTTATATTGTTGGTTATTTACGGAGTCTTAGAGGTGTAACTGTTTAAAAACCTTTTTTGGGTCACCTATAACCACTTTTGCGTATAAAAAAAACATAAATTAAGTTATTTTAGGTGTTGTATACAGTGATAGCACAAATATTTTTTACTGTAACAAATTAATATTTAAATTTTAGTTTTGCTTAAGCTTATACAATTATAATTAACTTTTATTGTTTTTTATTAGTATTGCTTATTTACGTTTAACGTTATAATAGTTTGTTTAATTAATTATTAAGAATTTTTTTATATTGCACCGGCTATTTTAGCTTGTTTTAACTGTAAAGTTTTTTTTTAAAAGTTGTATAATAATGCTGCTATTTTAATCGATTTTATAAACAGTTTACCTATATAATTTTTGATTTAACATTTTATTATATAATTTACTTGAATTATTTTTGTTTTTGCGTTAAATGCTTTTAAAGCATTTTTTTACCCGATTATGCTTAATTAATTTAATATAGCTTATAATTTTGCTAATATAAAACTATAAAAAAGTATTGCTTTAATTAGCAATAGCAAAATTAAAGTTGTTAATTATATTGCTGTTAATATTTATGTTAGTTTTAAAATAATTAATATTATTAACTTTTTTTAATATAAAATTATTAAAAAAATTAAACAAGTTAAATTATTATTAGCTTAAAGCATTTTTATTAATTAAATATTTAATAATTATAATAATTTTATTTATTATTTAAAGTTAAATTAAAATATTTTAAGCTTATACGCTACAAATTTTTTTTGTAAAATAATTGCAGTTATTTTAACCAACAATAAATGTTTAATTATTAAATTAATTATGCCGCTAAACAAGCTAATTAAATTTGCTAATATTAAAGCTGCTTTTTTAATGCTAGTAAAAATAAATTTATTGTTAATTTTTATTGCTAGTTAAAAAAAGCAAAAAACGTTTAGCCAAAAATATAACAAACTTTTTTTAACTAAAGCAAGCTTAATTATTTAAAAAAAATTTAAAACAAAGTTTATATTATTTATTAAAGCGGAATTAAGCGAGATTAATTTTTATTAAAAACAGTTTATATATAAACAGCTTAATTTTAAACAAAAAACAGCAGCTATTATATTAGCTACATTTTTATTTTTGTTATTTAGTTTTTTAAAGCTAAAAATATTTTTAATTAATTAATTTTTTATTGCAAAATTTTTTATTTTAACTAAAAAAAAATAGAAACAATTTAGCTTTTTTTTGTATATTTGCAATATAGTTAAACAGTTTTAAGCTGCAGCTAAAAGCTAATTAAATTAATATAAGCGCATTTTTTTTGCAGCATATTTATTATTAAGTTTTTTTTTATCAATTGCAAATTATAATAATATTGGTTTAAAGCTAGCTAATTTTAATCGATTTTAATTAAAGTTAATTATTTATTTTATTATTGTTTTTAAAGTTATATAAATTTAATAGTATAATATTATTTATTTTTAATATATTTTTAAGCTTGCTTTAATTTTTTATTAATTTATTTAGTAACTTTAACTTTAGCAATTTTTGTTGATATATATATTGTTTTAAATTAATTTGCAGTTGCTTATATTTATAAATATATAATGTTTGTTTTGTAAAAAGTGCAATTAATAATAGTTGTTTAGCATAAAATATAGTTAAACAATCGCAAATTTTTAATGTAATAATTAGTAAATATGCATTTAAATTAATATTATTAGCTTTTGCAAGTTTTGTTAGTTTAAACTATTGTTTTTTGTTTAATAGCACCTAACAATTAATATAGCTTTTTGCAAAATTAAGCATAGTATATAATTAGTAAAAAATACTAGGTAAAATATAAAGCTTTATTTTTTGATTTTATATGCGATAGCTATTTTAAAGTTATATAAATTTAAAGCATTTATAACGAAAAAGTGGCATAAAAATATATAGCAATGCAATATAATTTTTTTTATAGTTTTTAAACTAAAGTTTTTGTTTTTTAAGCATATTAAAGTATTTTTAATATATGTTAATGTATTTATATATAAGCTTGTTAATAAAAACTGGTATAGGTAATAAAGTAAAAAAACTAATAATTTAAAAAAAAAATCCTTAGTTAAGTTTTTGCTAAAAACAAAAACTTTTATATAAACTTTTCCATATTAAACTAGTGGGCTAGTGAACTTTAGTTAGCAAAATAAGTGGCTTATATTAAATTTACCCCTTTTAAGTAACTGTGTTAAATGCCGGGGCACAAAAAAAACTTATTGTTTTTAATATATTGTTTAACTAGTATATATATAAATTAATTAATTTTTTTTAATTTTTTTGCAAGGTTTGCCTTGTTTTTTTTTTACAAAAACATTAATTGTTTTTAAAACTATAGCGTTTTTAAACAAAGCACTATTTTTAGCTTTAATAGCTAGCTTATTTTTTTAGCGCTGCTAGTATTTTTTTATTAATTTTATAAAGTTTTATATTTGCTATTTCGATTTTTACCAGTTATTTTTATGCTTATAACCTTTTTATTTAACTAAGTATTGAAATTTTGTTTTAGTACGGTTTAATTAGTGCTTAAAAATAATTTTAATTTTAAAAAATTTTCTTTTTTTTTAAAGTTTAATTAATTATTAAAAATAAAACCAAAAAGTGGTATAAAGCGGTAAAAAAAGTTTTTTTTTTGTTTACCGCAAAATAAATAAGCGATAAAAATAACAAAATAAATATTAAACGTTTTAAATAAATCGAGTTTATAAGCTAATTAGCTAACTCGTTTTTTAATTTTCTAAAATCCAGCACGTTATTGCAAAAACTTTTTAAAAAGTCGTTTAAACAAATAATATTTTCTATATAGCTTTAAATATATTTTATTATTTATATTAAATTTTATTAAAATATGCTTTTAATTATAATACTGTTTAGCGCAAGCTGCAGCAAAATTTATAGCTAATTTAGCGTTTTTATATTTAATAGTGTTAACTTTTATTAAAATATTGTTAAAATCGGGTAAGCAAAAACTAAAAAATTGTTTGTGCGCTAATAATTTAATTAAATTTGAGTATACGTTATTTAAGTTTTTTTGCAGTAAAAACAATACGTTTATTTAGTTTAATTTGGAATGCTTAAAAATATAATAGCATAAAGCAATTTTAACGGTTTAATTTTTGCGTTTAAATAAACCGTTTTTTTATAAATAATAAGCAATTATTATAAGTAATTTTGCGTTAAAAGCTTTTTATAGTTTTTTTTAAAAATTAAACGTAAATTTACGATTTCGATTTAAAATAATGCTTATTAAAATTTTTTAATCAAAAAGTAATAGCTGCTTAGCTAAAATAATAGCTTAATTTTTTGCAATATATTTTATATTGCTTAAAATTAATAATAACCGCTTAAAAGTTGCGCAAATAATTATAATAAATATATTATAATAATTATATTTTTTTAATTGCTATAAAGTATTAATTAATAAAACTTTAAATAAACTAAAAATAAAATTTATAACAATAGTTTTTATCGGTTTTACGTTTTATAGTTAAATAGGTTAATAATTACCGTAAGATTTTTTACGGCTTGTAATGCACGTTTTGCAACTGTTATAATATTTTAAATAAGCAATAACTTTACGTGTTTTTAAATAAATAAAATAAAGTTTTAAGTTTTGCATTATGCGTTTTTTACCGAAATAATGTTTGTTGTTATATATTATAGCAAAAAATTTACCAACCTATACGTTTGGTATATATAGTTTATATTTGTTTAAACAATTAACATTATAAATAAAGCTTTTTACAATTGCAAAAAAATAGCCGGGCCGGAAAAAATTGTTAACGTTTTTATTATCGTTACGAAATGTTTGCAATATTTTGTTATATTTGGGATTTTTATTATAGTTAGCTATAAATTTAATTTAAATAGCTTTGTTTATTATTGCTTTAGTTATTATTATATATATTAATAAAACTTTTTTTGTTAATTAAATATTGTTAAAAACTAAGATTTTATCGGATCGCTTAATTTATTTGTTTTTGTTTTTTTTATTTTTAATGTTTTTAAAGCAACTAAATGCATTTGGTACAAAATTAAAACGTTTTAAAAAATAATATACTTGTAATTTATATTGCAACAAATAAATAAAAGCGTTAATAAAGCGCTTATTAGCTTTATTTATTAATTTTATATTTAAATTTATTTAATTTAAAATATTTTTAGTAGCTAAATAATTAATAAGCATAACCACTAGATTATATAATGCTTTTACTATAATTTGGAGCTTTTTGCAAGCTTAAATAACGCAAGCAACTTTTAAATTTAAAAAGCTATAACGCATTTTTGCTTAAAAAAATAACGACTAAAAAATATAACAAAAAATATTTTTGTATTAAGTATAATTTTATTTGGCTTTTATTTATATTTATTATATAAATAAAAAAATATAACGCTAAAACTTTGCTTTAAAGATTTATTTATTTGCATAAATAATATTTTATATAAGTTATAGTAAAAAATAGTATTATAGTTGCATATAAGCTTTTATACTGTTTTAAATAATTTTAGTTTTTTTTTTATAAGCGTAAAACGCGTGCTTCGCACGTAAGCTTGTTGTTTACCTAAGTTATTATTTATAACGCAATTAGCTTTGCGTTTTTCGTTAAAAAAAGCTGTTTTTTTTTGTTATAAAAAGTTTGCGCACTACGCATAATAAAAAAAAAAGGTGCGAAAAAAACCGCTGCTACCGAAATATTACTTAAGTGTGCTTAACTGGTCGAAAAACTTTAAATTTCAAAAAGCAGCAAGCTTTTTTTTAATAATAAACATGCTAAATATATTTATTTAAAACCTAAGTAATTAAACAAAAAAATAACTTAAAAAAAACTTTTTTTAAAAAAAAAATGCTTTTGTTGCAAAACAAAATAAAAATGGTATAAAAATAGTTAATATAATTTTTTTTAGTGTTAAAAAAAATAATAATATTATCGATAAAAATTTTGCAAAAGTTTTTATATAGCTTAATTTTTTTGTTTATAAAGTACTAAGTGTAAGCAAATAAATTGCAAAATTTTATTAGTGTTACTGTAAATTTTTCGAGCTTTTAAAAGCTAACAACGGTAAAGCAGTTTTAATAGTTGCAATATATTTTTAATTAAAAAAAAAACTTTATAGCATTAACGCAAATAATATATGCTTTTTTTTAAATTGCGCTAATAATTTTTAATTAAAAAAAAATAAATAATTATTTAGCATTGCTATTTTATTTAACAGGCGAAAGTTTAAAACTAGTTAAATTTTAAGCATTTTTTTAACCTATTTTTTTGCTACAAAAATTAAGTAAGCAAAAAAAATTGGTTTGTTGATTTACTTTATTTGTTTTTATTTATATAGCTTATTATGCATTGCGTTTAGTGCTTTTTTGTTTTAGTAATTTAATAAGTAAGCACAATTTTTAACTTTATGTTTTTGCTAATTATCGATTAAAAATATTTTTATTTATTTTTTTTTAAAAATATTAATAATATTTTAATTTTTTTAAACGTTAAATATATTATTAATAACTTAAATAATTTTATTTAAAATTTCGCTTTTTTTGGTATAAATTAATTAGCTACTTAGTAAAACAATTTTGCTAAGTTTTGCAAATTTTTTAATTTTAAAAATATTATAAACTTTAGGTATTTTAAGTTTATTATTTTTTAATTTTTATAATTTAAAAAAGTCGAAGTTTTTAGCTTTAATGCTTTAATAAATTAAATCGGTAAATAAAATGTTTTTAAATGCGTTTTTATATATTTTTAGTTAATTTATTATATTTTTAATAATTATTTTGTAAAATATATTAAAATTATTTAATGCATTAATAATTTTAGTAATATTATCTGTAAAAGTTTGGTTTGCTTTTTTGCTAATTATTGCTTTAATTATAAAAATTATTATAATATTTTAATTAATAGCAAATAAACGTAATACTTTAAAATTGTTAAGTATATATATGCTTTATACAATAGCATTGCTTAGTATAGCTAAAGTTACGCTTAGCGTTTTTGCTGCTTTTACGCCTTTAGTAGCGTTTAATACTATAAGCATTTTTGCTACCAATATTGTTTTTAAGCATAATTTTTATAATGTCGCTTTAATGCGTTTTTTATTACTTTGTTTTTATATTTTGCCGATTTATATGCTTTTTGGTATATTTTTTGCTTTTGGTAATAAATTAGTTATTATTACTTAGTGCAAAATTGTAAATTTAACGATAGCAGCTATATTATTTTTTTAATTTAGTTTAAAATCCAAATTTCGGTTAAATGTAATAATTTGTAAATATAAAATGCTATTATAGTTTTGCTTAGCTTAAGCGTAATATTATACTGTAGCGTTATTTTACGAGTGCACAAATGTATACAAAAATATATATTAAATTTCTAGCGAAAACTTTTTGCGTTAGCAAAAATAATATTGCGCTGCTTAAAATTAATAATTATTTTATAAAAATTAAAAAAACTTGTTTTTAAAAGAAAAAATATATTATAGTTTTTTAAGTATATTTAAGCTAACTTAATAATTTTTAGTAAAATAAAGTTATCGCGTTTGTTAGCTTTAAAGTAATATAATTTAATTGTGATATATTGCGTACATTAAATGCGTTTTTTGCCGATGTTTTTTATTTTGCTTTTGCGGTATTTAATAATATGTTTAACGTGCTTTAAAAAGTTAAAAATAATTAAGCTTTATTTGCATTTAATATTGTAATAAATTTTAATGTTTATATTATTAAGATTTTTTTGTGCCGTAATTTAAAAAAATAAGTGTTTATTGCTTAACTGTTAATTTATTGCTTTATTAAATTTATATAAACGCGGTAACATTTTTTAAACCGTAAATGTTAAAACGCTTTTATTATTAGCGCTGCTAAAGTTTTTTTCTGTTGCTAAAAAAGCGTAACCGTTTATTTAGCAGTTTAGCAAATGCTTAAACAGCTTATTTTTAAAGCTAAATATTATATAACAGTTTTTGCATTTGCGTTATAACTTATTAATTAAAAATATATTTTTAATTTATTTCGGAAGCTAAAATTAGCAGTAATATATATAACGCTTTTTTTTTTTTTTAAGTTAATCGTTTTATTGCAAAATTAATAAATTACACTATAATTAATAATTATATATTTTTTATTAAAGCTAAAATCCGAGTTAAAATTTAAATAGTGCAATAGTTTGCTATCGCTATTACTAAAGATATTGTTTATTTTTTTTGCTGCATTAGCTCGATTTTAAGCGTAATTGCAATTGCGCTAATATTTTTTATATTTATTTATATGTTATTTTTTGCTTTTTTTACGCTTTTTTCTTTTTAATTTTTATCGAGGCTAGTTTTTATTTTTGCTTGATTTATCGCGGTTTTTTTTTATTGCATTTGTTGCGCTATTTGTTTTTTTTGTTTTTTAAATATTTAAAGTTATAGCAAAAATTTAATTAGCTTAAATATTTTTAACGTGCTGTAGTTAACAGTAGTAACTTTATTTTAACTACTTAAATTATATAATTAACTAATTTTTAGCTTAATTTTAAGGCTAAAAAATACTGCTTAATATTTAAATTTATTATATTTTAAACTTTTATTATAACGCTATGCTAATTGCTATTATTTTAGTTTAAAATTTTTATTGCTTTTACGTATTAAAGTTTTTTTTGTATAAATGTAATTATAGCCGCTTTATTTTAGCTTATATTATTAAGCTTTAAATTTTGTTTTTTGTCGGTAAACTTTTCGGTCGCTAGTAATAATTGCATAAAAAATTAGTTTATAAATTTTTTTAAAACTTTTTTCAAGTTTTTTGCTTTTATTTTTTTGCAATAATTAAAAATAAATTTGTTATTTTATTATATAACTGCTGTTTTAGCTAAAAGCGTAAAAAATAATATTATAATTTGTTTGCTTATTGTTTTTTTTATGTTATTGTTTTTTATAAATAAATTAATACAATTAATAAAACAATATATATTTGTAAAAATTAATTTGTTTTTGTTTGCTACTATTTTTACGTTTTCGGCGTTATATCGATTTAAGTCAAAAATTCTCACGTCTGTTTTTTTAAGTTTATTTGTTTTGCTATAGCTAATAGTTAATATAAAGCTTGCAGCTTTAAATGTAGCTTAGCGGTTAAAATTATTGTTGCGCAAATTACAAAATAAATTTAAAGCTTTACTGTTGTTTAAATTGTTATTAAAGTTATTAAAGTCGTTTAAATTATTAAGGTTATAATTTTTAAAAATTTATATTTGCTTCGCTTGGTTAAACTATTAATAGCTAGTTAAAAACTTTAATAAGCTGTTCGTATTTAATAGTTTTAACGCGTTGCTAAGTTTTCGAGCTATTGTTAATTAATATTTTATTAATTGTTTTATATTATTAAATCAAACTATTAAAAAAAATCATATAATATTTAAATTAATGTTTTGCAAAGTTGCGCTAAAGCTAAAAAATATTTTTTATAATATAATAAGTTAACCGAAAATAAAACGTGTTTAGCTTACTAAAGTAACTAGCGGTACGCCAAACAGTACTGCCGATATTAGCTATATATTAATTACGGGCAGCAATATTACTGCGTTGCTACAAATAAAAATGCTTTTATTTATATTTCGGTACTATTTATTATTTTTATAAAAGCTAAAATGCAAACTGTTAATATTAAAAAAATTAGCTAATAAATAAAATTAGCTAAATTTTTTGCTGCTTATATTTAGCTTGTTTTAAGCTAAAAGCTAAGCAATTAATATATTTAAAGCTAGGGCTATTAATACCGCTAAGCTTTTAGCTAAATTTTATATTTAAGCATATATTAAAATAAATAGCTTATTAATAGCTTTAATATTTTTGTTTAGCGATGCAACATTTTTGCGCACGGCATTAATTTTTTTTTTATTTGCAGCTTAATTAATTATTTGCTGTAAATTTTTTTTAATCGTTTTTTGTTAACAATTTTGCTGTTTAAACTTATTTTTAATAAAATTTTATAAATTTTAATTTTGTTTTAAATTTTTTAAAATTTTAAAAAAAGTTTTTTGTTTAAAATTTTAAGTTTTATTATATATTAATAGTTTTTTGTTTTCGATTAAAGCTTTTTTAATAATTTTATTAGGCATATTTTTTAATGCCGCGTTTATAATATATAATATATTGCGTTTAGCAGGTTTTTTTTTTAAGCTTAAATAAGCCTGCTTTAGCTATATTTAGCTAAAGTTTAAATAAATTTAGCTAAAAAAGTTTTAATTATATAGCATTTAATTTGCCAGGTAAAAAAAATTTCTTAAGCAAAAATGTTAAATATATAAACAGGTATAAAAGCAACAGGTTATATAATTATTTAAAACGTTTTTTAACAAAAATAAATAGTTTTAATAGCAATTTATTTTTGCCGATTAGTAGTAGCTTTTTAGCGGCTATTAATTTTAGCGTAAAGTTATAAACTGTAAAAATAACTTAATATTTTATATAAAAAATATTAAAAAAGTTTTTTTAACACATATTAATATTATATATTCACTACTAAAATTTACAATAGTTTTGTTATTTTATTGTAAATTTGTAAAATATAATAGCCTTAGGGTTTATATGCCGGCTGGTGCTTATGCACAAACTTATTGGTTAGCTATTATATAATTTTAATTTCACAAAAAGCAAAGTGCAAAGTTTTTACGCAAAATTGCTAAAGTTACTTAATGTTTAAAAAAGGTATACAACGTATCAAAAAAAAACGAAACGTAATAAAAAAAATAAAATATAATATTTTTAATAGTATTTTATATGCAATAAAATAATCAGTAAAACCGTAAACGTTAATTTTACTTAGTAAAATCAAATGCGGTGTTGCAAAAAATAAACATAGCTATTTAAAAAAATGCTAAAAATAAAAATATTATAACTTTAATTTATTTGCGATTTTAGCGGTCGATATTTAAAATAAACTTAGCGTTAAAATACGTTTAACTTGCGTAATTTTAACGTAAAATCGAAGTAAATCGTAGCATTTAAAAGCAATTTGTCGATATAACCTTAAAATAGCGGCACAGCTGTTAAAAAATTAATTTGGCGTTTCTCGCAAAATTATTTTATTTTAGCGTAAAGTTTGCGGCTGTTAAAAAACCAATCCGAAGTTTCGATTATAATAATTTTATCAAAATTTTAGGTGCGCGCAGCTATTAAAAAACCAATCCAGGCATTTAATATTACCGGCAAAAAAAAAAAAAAAAAAAAAAAAGAAAAACTGTTAACTAAAAGTTACAAAATTAATAGTTCACCCTACCACTTAATAAAAACTGGTATAAATAATAAAATAAAAAAACTAATAATTTAAAAAAAAAGTTTTTAATTAAATTTTTGCTAAAAACAAAAATTTTTATGTAAACTTTTTTATATTAAACTAGTAAGCTAATAAACTTGAGTTAGCAAAATAAGTAGCCCATATTAAATTTACCCCTTTTAGGTAACTGTGTTACTTGTATAAAAATATATAAGCATTTATTCGCTAAAATAGCGTCCGATTTTTTTGTAACCGATTTTACCAACTTTTAATTTTTTAATTTTGTGTATTTTTGCTAAATAACTAATAATTATGCTAGTTTAAAAATGTATTTGCTGGCATGCTATTAATGTTATCAAAAATAATATTAGGTAAAATATTGCTAAAAAACGTATAAGCTTGAGCTATATTATACTAGCTTATAAAAAATTGTTATAACCGTAGTAAGCAAAAATATCGATGCAACCGGGCAGTATTAAATAGCATATTATTTGCTATTGCTATTATTAAAGTTTTTTTGCTTTTATTTAACCGGATAATAAGTAAAATATAGTTATAACTTTTTATAATTTGTAAATATTAAGCAAAAATTAACCGTGCAGTAAGTGTTAAATGCTTAATATAAAACCAGGTAATAAATTTTAAATAAGCATTAATATTTGCATATATTTTAAAGCTATAATTAACAAGCTTTAAATAAGCATTTATTAATAAAATATAATTTAGCTTTAAATAAGTTTAATTTTTGCAACGTCGATAAACTTGTTATAAACAATTTTAAATTTTTGGTTTATAAAATTTTCGGTAAACTTTAAATGTAGCTCGATAAGGTAAAGTATAATATCGTTGGCGCAAATGTGTAACAAAATAGCGAAGTTTAAACTGAGGTGTTATATTTTGCATATTTTTTTTAATGTTAAAAAATGCTCGTAATTATTGTTAACGCTTTTGTATAACCTCGATTAAATATTATCGATAAATTTTTAATTATTAGCGTATAGTAATAATATTATATAAAAAAATAATAAAATTTTTGCGTGTTAAATATTAGTAAAGTTATTAATTAAATAACCTATATTTGTAATATAACGTTAATAAACGTTTGTTTAAATTTAAGCTATATTATGTTTGTAATTTATTTGGTGAAATTTTTTATTGTTTTAACCGGTTGTATAATGTTAAACATTTAAGTGTTATAAAATATATATGTTTAAAAATATTTAAAATTAATTAAATATAGGCATGGTTTTAGTATTTTTTAATAATTTAGTTTTTTTATGGGTTAAGGTTAACCCGAGGGCAAAACATTTTGTATTGGTATGTGTAAGGTTAAAAAAGTTTAATTAAGCATATATAACAAAAAAAAGTTTTTATGGTATAAAACCTAACATTTAAATTATATAACATTATATATTATATATATTATTATTATATAATATATAATATATAATATATAATATATAATATATA